>JANEZO010000071.1:0-287500 GCA_025169545.1 Anguilla japonica | reverse complement strand
AAACTTAATGAAAGAGTATATTTTCTGTTACCCTTTATTAAATGCAGCCCGATATCATATGGAATATGGAATTAAAATGTTTTTAGTGTGTAAAATAAACTGTTAAAGCATCTTTCTACTGTATTGGCCTGGGGGCAAATCCTGACCCTGCCTGTGCTATCGGAGGCCGGTAGCCCTACAGGTGCATTAATGGCCAGTGTCACTCAGAGTTAGGGAAGATGCAGTCTGCCTGGATCAGTAGTGCCTTTCAGTGTGCCAGTGTCTGGTAGGAATTTTGTAACAAAATGATGGTGTTGAAAATAAAGAGAAAAAACAGGAGCTCTATTTGATGTTTTTATAAAATGACCGGTCAGGAAGAAGTACAGGTACAGTCTTCAAACATGTAAAGTTCAATACATGAGTTTACATAGTTTTTCAGAGGCAAGGAACTGTTGTTCCAGCCTATTAGATTCGTTCAATCACCATATTTAAAAATTCCATTTGTGGCCCATCACAGGCTAGGATCAGGGAGTCCATACCAACACTAAGCATGTGGGCCTCCTCCAATTGACATATCCTTTACCCCCTAATGCTCTTAATTTATACTGCTGCTGGTGGTCTACTTCCTTTTTCAGATACATTGTATGGGTTAAAAATGCGTACACTTAGATATATTGGCTGCTAAATCTAAACATTCAACACTTACTGAAATATATTTATCAAGTTACCATAAGGTCAATATGAGATTTTATATAATTTTGTATACAATGCTTTATGTAAGTAAACTTTTTAATCATAACCCAGCAATATGTATTTGTTGTATTGCCATTTTTTATTTTGTAGAGTTACAAATAAATGAATAAAACTTTATAAATATCCTGTTTAAAGGCTAAGAGATCCTTTCCTCTCCGTTCTCTCAAATAGATCCATTTGCCCCTGGGAGGGTGGAAGCCACTGATGTGAAGAGCCGGTCAGTGACTCTGTGCTGGAAAAGACCGGTCTGCATGGAGGGAGTTTCTCATGAGATCCACATCACCTACGGCTGTGAGGGAGAAGAGCCCAGATCACAGATATGTGCCCCCAACACCACCATAGCTGTCCTTTCTGATCTGAGACCTGGGATGGAATATACTTTCAACATCACTGCAGTCCTTCCAAACGGCATCTGCAGCAAGACCAGCTCAACACGCATACACACAAGTGAGTGAACAAAACGTACACAATAGGGAATGCATATTTAATATTTAGACATGTCATTTAAAACCTCAAACATATTGGGTGATGGGGATATCTTTTTTTAGGGTCATTATGATTATCAATAAAACATGGTTTTTGTGGATTGTGACTTTAAATGGATTGTGTGTTACTTTACAAACATCTGACTTTATATAGATTGTTTGTCACTGTAGATGCATGTTTAAGACAGTTTCCATCTCCAATGACAGGAACCAGTCTAGTTGAGCTGTTAAGTGACTTGGGACTGGAAGACCACCTGAAGAACAAGCTGACTCTGAGCAAGGTGCTGGAGATTGATGGAGAGACTTTAAGTGATGAAAGCATCCAGTCTCTGAAATCTCTGCCGTGGTGTTTCCTGAGGAGGTTGATGATGGTGAATGTGACTGCTAGGAGTGTGAGGTGTGCCTCAAAACAGGACACAGGACCCCAGACCCTGGACAGCTTAATGGACACCCTGTGCAATCCACAGGGCCACATCAATATAGTCAACCCCCTGGACCTCATAACTGCTGTGTTTCTCTGCTCAGATGGCTTTCTCCAGCAGGAGATGGTTTTGAAAATGTCCATGTGCCAGTTCTCTGTGCCTCTGCTGCTTCCTAAATGTGATACACAGCAGTGCACTCTAATGCTCTGGGCCATGAGGGATATTGTGAAAAAATACAAGCCAGACTCTTTAACAGACCCAAAAGGGTTTGTGGAGGAGAACATTGTTGTCTCTAAGCTCCCCATGGTCTCTTTTGTGAGGCTGGGAAACAGCAGCTTGTCCAAGTCTCACATTCTGAACCAAGTTCTCAGCAGCCCTCAGCAGCACCACGACACATTTGTTCACAAAAACATGGAGTGCGGTAACACCCCAAGGAGGATTTCCAATGGGCTGGTGGAAATCAGCTGGTATCTGCCCTGTGGGAATAGTAACATTGATGTTTTCTCACAGCCACTAGCTATAGCTAACCTCCATGGGGACCTCTGTGACTTTGAAACTCAGTACGCTTTCCTTTGTCACAACTCTGCTGCCGTATTTGTGTTCTGTGATGATTTTGGGTCTGAATTCAAATTTCTGGACTCCCAGCACCTGAAAGATCATTGGTTCTGGATCATCAATTCACAGAGCAAGAGCTTCAATAAAGATGATTTCAGGAGATTTGTCTCTGAGTTAAAACTAAAACCCAGTAACATCATCGTAAAGGGTCCACAGATGAACGATGTAGAATTCCCCAAGCACCTGCGTGTGGCTATCAGTAGCATTTTAAAGGGAAACGTGCTCAAAATTAGTGTTGACGGGATGTCTGCTGTTGCCCATGAGTTTGGGATCCAGGTTGATGAAGATAATATCGTCTGTCAGACGGGAAAGCAGAAGGCTGATGAAATCACAGGAAGGATATCTGATATACCAAGCTTCAAGGAGAAAGAGCTGCCCTTGCAAGGGACTGCATGGAAACAGCTGGCCAAACTGGAGAAGGAAGAGTGCAGGATGAAAAATGCTGGGGAGAAAAACATAGAAGTTTACAGGAAGGAGCTTGCAGAACAGAAACAAAAGCTCAGAGCACAGCAGAGGGCTCACAGCATCTCAGAGTCTATGTCCCGTTTCATCTCGGCGATGTCTGGATCCACAGAAGAGCGCAAGTATTTCCTCAAGTGGATGAGGATCAACCTGGACAACCTGTCACGCAAAAGCCTTCCACGCCTTCGGGCGAAGTACAAGGAATTGTGTCAGAATTCTGAGGAAAATAAGGAGCTCATTACAGAGTTGGACAGGAAGATCTCTAGTTCATCCTTGGGGACAGAGCACTTCCTGCGGGAAATGGGTCAGCTGTACGAGTCGGCCTGCTCACCCCCCGAAGGCCCCACCCCTGGGATTCAGCGACTGCCACGCCTGGCTGCCGAGCTGCTGCAGGAAGGCTTTCCTCTGGAGCTGGTGGATGGAGATGCATCCAACATTCCTCTGCAGTGGGTGACTCAGGTTCTGAAGGAACTCAATCAACTAACACAGTATAAAAGTAAGATCCGGGTGGTCACTGTACTGGGGGTGCAGGGCACTGGGAAGTCCACCCTCCTGAACACCATGTTTGGGGTCCAGTTTGCTGTCAGTAGTGGCAGGTGCACGAGAGGGGCCTTCATGCTCCTCATCAGAGTGAAAAAGGATTTTAAAGAGCAGCTTGGTTGTGATTACATCATGGTTATTGACACTGAAGGTCTGAAGTCACCTGAGTTAGCCCAGTTGGATGACAGTTATGAGCATGATAATGAACTGGCCACTCTGGTGGTGGGGCTGAGTGACATCACAGTCATCAACATCGCCATGGAGAACTGCACAGAGATGAAGGACATCCTGCAGATTGTGGTGCACGCCTTCCTGCGCATGAAAGAAGTTGGGAGAAACCCCTGCTGTCAGTTTGTGCACCAGAATGTACCAGACATCACTGCTCATGAAAATAACATGAGAGACAGAAAGATTCTGCTGGAGAAGCTGAATGAGATGACCCAAGCAGCAGCTAAGATGGAAAAGAAGGGAAACAACCAAAAATTTACTGATATCATGGAGTATGATCCAGAGAGAAACACCTGGTACCTCCCTGGGCTCTGGCATGGCATCCCTCCCATGGCACCATTGAATGCTGGCTACAGTGAGCATGTGAATCTGTTCAAAAGGACTGTGATTGAGATATTTAAGCAACACAAATCCGAAAAGAGCTCACCACACACATTCAGTGAGTTCCTTGAATGGGCCAGGAGTTTGTGGAGCGCAGTGAAGTATGAGAACTTCATCTTTAGTTTCCGCAACAGTCTTGTAGCTGAAGCTTATGCTCTGCTTTGCACCGAGTTCAACAATTGGGAGTGGGCCTTCAGGAGGAGCATGTACTCCTGGTTAAGCCAAGCTGAGACAAAGGTGTCAAACTTTGGCACAATAGCAGGACAGATTCAGCCATCCTCAAAGGTGGACGACTTGATGAGCAGCCTGAAAATTGAGGCCTCTGTAGAACTCATTAAATGGGAAAAGCTAATTTTGGACAATCTCACTGAATTCTACAAGAGGTCTGAAGGACATGTTCACTTAGTAGAGAAGTACAAGGAGGAATTCATAAACTCAGCCAAAACCATCCAGAAGGAGACAGAGAACTCTGTTAAAAACAAGCTAGAGGCAGCTGTGGAGATTAGAATGGGTATGTTCAGATTAGAGAACATCAAGAAAAATCACACAGCTGTAATGGAGCAAAAGGTGCTGGACCTGATTGAGAAATGCAGGAATAGTAAAGATCTGTCAGATCAACAGCTGGAGGATGAATTTAAGAAGATGTGGAATGAGACTGTGAAAGAACTGAAGTTCTCTGGCCTGGAAAAACGGAATATTGCCCAAGATATCAAACACCAGCTGTGGGCTAACTTAGAGATGAAAGGCAGCTCAGTACGTGAAATGCTGTCCGAGGTGGGTGACTTGTCTGACTGTGGAATGGAGCCATTCAAAGTGAAGAGTCAAGGAATGCTTAAAAAGATACGGAACAAATTTTTTGGAGATGAGCAAAAGATAAAAACACAAAAGATGGCTGATCACATCATCGAGTGCAGCAGGCAGTTTGTAGCTGAAAAATTGAGAACTAGGTCTGATTACCATTATACATACATGATCAACTTGCTTCGCATGGTAGATGAAAACCTGGACAGACACAGGGATCTGGATACAAGTGCTGAGTTTCAGGTCTGTCTGAAGATCCACATCTGCGGACATGCAGCACGGGAGTTTCAAAAAATGCATTTGGATTTTATCCATACAAATGATCCCCGTCACTGTCTGGAGCAGTTCAAGGAACAGTACTGCGCTGACTTTAAGGACCTGTTCAGTAAAAGAGACCAGTGTCAGAAGAAAGCCAAAGAGTTCACCTACAACTGTCTTGCACCTGCAGTGAAGGAATACATCACCAAGTCTCTGGGCCCTGACCTTGTGGATGAAGTGTTGACAGGAAAGAAAGCCAAGGATTTCAGCACTCGATCCTTCTTCCAGTTCTCAATCCTCAAGCAGCTGCTTTCAGATGATTACTTCAAGGAATTTGTGGATTACATTGAGGATTATGAGGCCTTTGTGCAGGACTGGATGTTCAATCAGGTGGTAGAGCAGTTCTCAGAGGGTGATGGCCTCAGGAATATTGAGATTATGCATCTGAAGCAGGTAGTTAAACAATTAAAGGAAGCCATTAAGAATGCAGAGATGAAGGCCAATGAAAGAGTGACAGAAAGAGGTGAGGAGGACCAGAAAATTCAGCAGTTCATTCAGAATATCTGTGGTGACCTACAGGAGCTCGTCATCCCCAAAGACCCCCTCAGAGCGGTCCTGACCTTAAACACCGCCAAGCCAGAAGACTTTTCCCAGTGTCTGAAGAGGCTTGTGGCTGAAATGGAGCAGTCCATTACTGTAGAGTTTCAGGAAGGTGGGGATGTGAGGGCCAGGCTGACCTCACTGCCCTTTCAGCCACAGAAGGAGCTGTTTGACAGGGTGTTTGGCTGTGGGAGGCAGTGTCCCTTCTGCAAGACCCCATGTGAAGCAGGCGGCAAGAACCACAAAGAGCACTTTGCTTCCATTCACCGTCCTCAGGGGACCGGGGCAACAAAATATGAGCACTCTTGTAAACTATCGAGTGATATCTGCTCCTCTTGTGTTGCCAGTGAAGCACAATTCAGGTCAACAGAAACAAAGGGGAACTGGCATCCATACAAGGACTATCACAGCATTTACTCTGACTGGAGAATCCAACCTGACTCCAGCATCCAGGCCTCAGACTACTGGAAGTACGTCTTCAACAAGTTTAATGAGCAGTTTGCCATGCTATATGAAGCTAAGCCAGCTGACATTCCCCCCCTTTGGAGAAATATAACCGAAGACCAAGCCATGAAAAGCCTGGAGGAATCCTTCCAGATGAAAACAGGAGGAGATTAAATTAAATGGATTATATGGCCCCTGTGTCAGTCAGGTTGAAAATTAATTTTCTGTGGCATTAATTAATAGCCTACTCATATTATTGCTAAGAACAAAAAGTGCCCCAACTAAGTTGAATCATAAGAAAGAAAGGGCTATTGGTTAAAAATAAAAATACAATAAAAATAAAACGCATATAATTTTTAAAAGGGGGCATTAAATTAAATCATCACTGATGTTTAGAAAGAGAGATAATTACTGATACATACATCCATGCAGCTTTGCAGCCTTCACTGAGCTGTCTCTGACACTCAAATACAGATAATAACATCAACCAGTCATTATACATATAAACCCACATACATGCTAAAAGGTGATGTTACCTCTATCATAACCTATGCAGCTTTTATCTATACACACTGTCTGAGTTAGCATGGCTGAGCTTTGTTCATTATTCCATTGCTTGGATGCATAATCAGGGATGGTAACTAGGCTGAGATATTTTAAGTTTGTTTAATTTTGTGACCTCTATATCAAAAAGAATACTTTTAATGAAAATACAAATTACTTTTTATGTTTTTTTTTCTATGCTTCCTTAATAAATATTTTCTATTAATAAAGCACATAACCTTTATGTATTATTGGTAATATTATCAGCTCTTCATCACTGCTTGCTTGGCTGTTTGAAGTCATGCATTATTAAGTGCCTTGATAATCTGTGTACGCAATAGCATAGCTTTCATCCATTCATATTCTCTAAATAGTTACACACATGATTTCTTGTTACACTGTTAAACGGATTGTTATCACTTTATAGGCCTTTGTTATCACTTTATAAGCCTTAATATAGAAATTCACTGTTTTTGAAAAAAAGAAAATTTACCTTTGAGGCCCAAAGATGCCATCCATCCATCCATTATCTATACCTGCTTATCCTGGTCAGGGACGCGGGGGCTGCTGGAGCCTATCCCAGCATGCATTGGGAGAGAGGCAGGAATACACCCTTGACAGGTCGCCACACACACCATCCACTCATCCCTATGGGCAATTTAGAGTCTCCAGTTAGCCTGCAGACATGTCTTTGGACTGTGGGAGGACATGCAAGCTCCACACAGAAAGGCCCAGGTGTTCGAACCTAGGACTGCACCACTGTGCCGCCCTTATAGCTTTCATGATGACTGTTTATTTTTCTTTTTTAGTAAACTGGATTCAAATATTTTTTGCTTCTTTGCACTTAGCAAAATTGATGTATTTCACTACATGTTTGAGCATTTATTACTTGCACAAATGGCATAATCACAGACACAATAAATGTTTAATTTCATCTGAACTTGATGAACAGTCCCTTATTTTCTTCACTGCCTGAACAACTGAGCTGCCTGAAGACAATGGCAGTATCTTCATTTTACCACTAGATGGCAAAAAATCCATTTAACATCACATCATTGCTGCTGGCTTTACCTTCTGTCTCGGGTAGCTGAAAATACACAATTTACACTTGTGCCCAATGTAATTACCTGCAATGGAAAAAAGACACAAAAAACCCTTTCCATCCTTATCAATGAAAGGGGCATAAAGATGAAAGCTTGAACCTTCTAGTCTTACAATCAACCAGGATTTACATCAGGACTCAGTCACTGGAGTCTGTGCTCATTGAGTCAGAGACAGAGTGTGCTACACCAGGACTCAACACATTATGGGGGCAGGAGTTATTGAGTCAGCCATTTTAAAAGTGACAAAAATATAGATCAAAGCAGAAATTTACCCAGGATGCACCATACTGTTTCTCCAACAAACTGAAGGGAAACCAAATGCTGCTCCAAGACGTTCATCAGGTTCTACTATCTTCACACATTTCATAACCACAAAGCAAATGTATAATCACTCATACTTGTATATCCAACAGCCTCTTCACAAAGTGGAGGAAAGTGTTTCCAATCAAACCCAGAGATACTGAGGGGAGCAGGGAAAATCAGTCTGTCCCTTGGAGAATAAATCATTCAGTCAGGGGACAGGAAAAGGGTGATGAAGCATACAGAAGCTAAAGAGGTGACTCCTGTCCAGGTGGGACCTGTGCAAAAGGCAGGTGAGCTCAGGCTAACCTGCAGCAGACGATCACAGGCCCACTCATCCAGTTTAAACACACATTTTAAAAAAATAAAATAAAATAACCTAAAATAAAACATCATCTCAATGGCTCCAGTTTCTTCTGAAGAGATTTACACTATATACAAGAAACCAGAAACAATTAACTCAAAGAGAAAATACAGTAAATCTTCCACCCAGCACATTAATATGCACCATTACAACAGAGAATGCAAGAAACCCACCATGCACCAACCAGCAGCTTACCTCTGCCCCAACCACAGCATTCTAAAACTCCTGACTGTGATGTCACTTCCTCACACAGCACAGGCGTAATGCTCATAATAATGGGAAAGACAACGTGATGCCAAACCTCAGCACTGTGAAGGGTAAAACCAGCCCATCCATGGAGCTGTGCCCAGTGTACAACATCCCCAGCTCCACCAGAGTGCAGAGGCGTACACCTTCCATTCCAGGCAATTAGTCACCGGCGAATGCAGTGCGCTTCCCTTCCCTATTTAATCTGATACTGCAGTCCACACACGTACACACACATGCTTGCATACACACACTCACACACTCGCACGCACACACACGCTCGCACGCACACACATACACACACACGCTCACGCACACACGCTTGCACACACACGCTCGCACGCACACACGTACACACACACTCGCACGCACACACACACACATGCACACACTCACACACATGCAAGCACACACACACACACACATCCTACAAGAAGCCAAGCAAAGCTTTCTTGATATTGTACTTCCCTTGTTGCTCTCTCCTTTTCCTTAAACATTTTGTGCGTCCAAGAACAAAACCGCTATTGAGACGAATTCCTATAACTCACATATACATCTTCACTCATTCATTCATTTCCTGCGTACCACATGTACACTTTTCATACAAAAACATCTCCCAGACATAACCTCTTTTCATAAATTCATACAAAGATACTTTTTTTATAGCAACCTTGACATTTCAGTATGTCTAGCAAGCCTAAGATAAGACACAATTAATCCTCCAAGCCTAAGATAAGACACCAGTGCACAATTAATCCTCAGCATGGAGAAAGAGAAAGTAGGAGAGAGGGAGCACATCTCCTGTTTATGGAATCATCCTGAATCTTTACAGAATTGAGTATTTCAAAGCACATGTCATTATCCCATGCTTGATATTTATGCACTTTAATGGAGAGCATGTTCTCTTCTCACGCAAAGATAAGAATATGGGAGTTAGGCATTATACATGAAAACTGTTAAAAGAATACATTTCAAATCACTAATATGTTAGGATATATAATGTAAAACAATGATTAAACAGCATATTCTCCCACAACCGCCTGCCTTTTGGCATCAATTTTCAAACTATATGCAAAAACATCACACAAGTTAGCATTACACAAGCAAGAAATGGATACATTCCCATACAGAGCCAAGGATGTCAAAGCATACCCATGGGAAAAACAGTTAATCAAATGTTCTCAACACTAAAATATAGAGAAATTATTTGTCTTTTTTGTTAGTTTTTTTTTTTGTTCTTCAAAAGGTGTTTTCACTGCTTTCAAACTCACTCTAATGTGAACACAATTTAAGAGTCTCTGTTTATCTGGATCTTGGTGATGGTGGATCTTCTGGTGGCACCTCAGGCTGGCGTGCTCAGAGAAAGCCCTGCTGCACTGCGGGCAGACGGGCAGCCTCAGGTTCCAGTGCCCCGGGCGTGCTTCCGCATGGTGCCCGTGTCACTGAAGCGCCGGTCGCAGCTGGAGCAGAAGGGCTTCTCCCGCTGGCTGCTGGACACACCACACTTTGCCATGGTAGGGTAGAGTGTCCAGCATCCCCACGTACCCCACAGGACACAGAAGACTTCACTTTGCTCCTCTGACCTCTGCAGAGCTGACAGTCCATGCCACCATGAGACTGCTGTGTTCTCTGCTCCAGCGCATGCTCTAACATGGTGAGCAAACAGTCCATCTGGCTCAGCAGATCCCAGAGAAGACTGAGCAGGGGAAGGCTGGGGGAGTCACTGGGCTGGGGGGGGACTGGGGGGAGTCACTGGGTTGGAGGAGGCACTGGGCAGGGGGAGGCACTGGGCTGGGGAAGCACTGGGCTGGGGGAGGCACTGGGTTGGGGGAGTCTCTGGGCTGGGGGAGGCACTGGGCTGGGGGAGACACTGGGTTGGGGGAGGCACTGGTTGGGGGAGGCTGGGGGAGACACTGGGTTGGGGAGGCACTGAGTTGGGGGAGGCACTGGGCAGGGGGAGGCTGGGGGAGCAGGGACTGCACACAAATAAAATTAGTTTTGATAGCACTTGATCAAGCAATTTGTATGTCAAAGCGTTGGCCATTCTGAATGACCAGTTTCTGAATTGTGTGTCGGAGAAGAGAGCAACCCATTCACACCTGGGTATCGGCACCTGTCACCTATTGTTGAGAGGAGGGTTTCTGTAAAGAAAATGGCACAAACTGCCTGTATGTCTTCAGTGAGTCAATTTTTTTAGAATTTTAACGATAAGGTTATTTTAAGCCCAAATATTTATGAAAGGTCATGGACGGAGGGGGATATTGTTATTTTATAATTTTAATTTTAAATTCCAAACGCCTTTCTAGTGTTAAAAAGCAGCCAGCCCCTTTGGGCACAGGTGACAGCATCCCTGCAGTCACCTGCTCTTGTTTGCTCAGTGACATTATGGACTGGATGCCAGATCTAAAAACTTAGTATGTATGCATCCTAACTAGCAATTAAACAATACAAGTCTTTGATGTCATGAATTCTCCTTTTCCTTCTGAGTGTGCCGTTCATGTTGCTAATATCTTGCCAGACTAGCACCTCATAATAACACACTGTGCACATGCTGTTTTTCCTTTTTTCATTAATATATATTAAATAATAGATCTATCATTATTATGACTAGTCAAAAAATCATCTCTAGGAGTAGAGGTCACCGATCCCTCATGATGAACGCTGATCCCTCAATCGGCACAACCCTATCATCCAACCTAGCATCCAATTCTACTAGAAAACACTCAGAAAATCTTGCTAACTTTTCGAAGACATATAACTTTTAAAATGATGTTTTGATTTATTGCAAACAAAAAATAAAGCACTATATCGGAAAATTGCTTCCGAAACTTTTTTTTTGTGGAAATATTTCCCGCAAAGGTTGTCACATTGCTCTGTTCCTTTGAGAAGTGGCAGAGGACTTATTTGCACGTGTACAGACCTGAAATGACTACAGTAGCTGTATTGTGCAATAAGTTATTGACCGTGTTACATTTATCAAGCGTTACATTAATAGAGACTCTCCCCTACATTTGCAAAAGGAGTCAATCTTTTAAAATCTTTTCAAAACACGACTTCTTCATCTTTAGGAACAGTTTTCTGTTAGAGAAGTTGAGAGATGGTGACTCTGGAGATGGTTAGCTGGGTAAGGAATTAAACAACTTGAAATATTAAAACTGTGTTTTGAAGTTTTTACTAATGGGACGAGTTAACATTTAAAGGTGACAGAGCCAATCCATTGCATCCATGGATCCTGACATCGATCCAAAACCTGACTTCACCATAGATGGAGTGGTACAACAATGATGCTTTCCTGCCTAATGCAAGACACATCTTAAATAACTTTCAAGCCCCTGCTCAAGAAAACAAATTTGGATCCCACAGGCCTGGCTAATAGACCTATTTCAAACCTCCCACTTTCCTATTTCTATCAAAGAACCTTGAGAAATGTGTAGCACAACATCTCTCCTTTTCTACAGGATAACAATGTGTATGAGAAGTTTCAGTCTGGTTTTAGGAAGCATCATAGTACTAAGACAGCCCACGCTCGAGTATTGAATGATCTGTTTCTCTCGCTTGATTGTGGATGTATCTCTGTTCTTGTGCTGCTTGACCTGAGTGCTGCCTTTGACACTATCGGCCACAACATTCTCCTCCATAGGCTAGAGAAATCGTATGTGGTTTAAGTTGTCTCTCATGCAGTGAGTTTCGATGTTGAGGATGGATTCTTTCAGTTGTTTATTTTCCTTTTCCACAAAAGTCATTTGGGTAGTTACAGTGTTAACTGGGTTTTGAAGACAGCCATTCCTTTATGCTGTTTTTGATTCATTCTTCCAAATTATCTTTCAGTTATTGAAACTCCTTTTGCAGAGACTTGATTACAGTGCAATTCTTCCATTGAGTGTGGATAAGTTCTTGTTTATAGTGTACAATGTCACTACTGTCAGGCTTGTTAGTCAGAAGTCCTTCTGTGTCCCCAGATGAATTGCAGTAACGTTTGGTTCCCTTTCGGCTGGTTGCCGTTGCTGATGTTTTTTGGTGTGGCACTGTGTGGCAAAATCTTTCATATAATATTGGTATATAAAATCTTCCAAATTCTCCAGTTAACAGGTATTAGGTGAGTAGTCCAGGTGATGACAGAAGAAATTTATTGTAATTTCCTGTGTTAATTTCCTAGAGAATAATTTTCGTATTGTCACGCTAAATTCTTGCAGTAGGGCGCTGTCATGTTTGCTCTCACAATGATAGCATTTTGCTCTCTACAGAAGTGACATTAAAGCATACACTGATTAGAGTAACATGGCCCATATCAAGTTCACATATTGATATAGGATTCATTTATCATAACCTAAAAATAATTGAAGTATATATTGTGTGTGAAGCAAAAGGCTAATTTCTAATTATGTATATATGTCAGCAACATTTTTCTACTATTTATCTGATATATATATATATATATATATATATATACTACACGCTACTGGAATTGTTTACATCCCCATCAGTAAAACTGAATTTCTTTTAATGCCTGCTCGTCCTTAATGGCTGAAACATTCTTGCAGACTTCTTGCAGGCTAAGGATGGCAGCTCTGACTTCTGGATCACCGAGGATCTCATTTTTTCTATTTTCGAGCATGAGTGTAACAATCTCTTCCAGTATGTTCACGAGGGTCGGCAGGCAGACGACTCGTTCAGTGAAGGTCTTGGCCACCGTCGCTCTTCCAGCCAGTGTGTCTAACAAGTGGACAACTGTCCTAACTTTCTCCTGCGCGTGGGTGATGCTGTTCCGCTGCTCGAAAACCTGCGCTAGTCTCTGCTTAATCTGCTCTATGTTCCTCTTACACTCTGCAATCTCATCCTTCTTTTGCATACTTTGCCTCTCTTTTTCTTTTAACGTATCACAATACTTATTAACTTCTCTTTCACATTTTTTCACTTCTTCCTCGCATTTACGTATTGCCCATTTGGCATTCTCAAACTCCATCTGAGAGACACCTACCATGATGGCACCTGTGAAAACAAGTTCATTTTTTAACTGTGAGATTTACTGGGTTCTACAGATTTTCAATCACTGCAGTTCTATTCAGTTACTTACATGGTACAAACATTGACTATCACTATTAAAAATGTGTGACTAAGCCACTACCAACATCCAATACATATAAAGGATGGTGAATAATTTGATTCTATTTTATATTCCAGTCACATTGAAGTGTACTGTATACAGCATTGTTCAAAATCCCAAACCAATGTGATTGACTCAGTTTTAAAACATACTATAAACATGATGGATGGTACAACTGAAAAAGCCAATTTTATTGACAACGCTTTCTCAGGAAAAAGTAAAATAAACCAAAAAATTACTCAACTGCCAAAACTGCTCATCCTCTTTGGCTGCCAACCATGTTTTAAAATAATGTTGGCACTGCACCCCAGAATACTAGCTGCATTGGGTGAGACTGTTCAGATATACACAGTTGGTGTTCTTCAGAAGAAAAAAGTAGTCTGTGATGAATCAGCGCACAAATGAAACTCTATGGATGTTTGTGAGTAGCCATTGCATTATATTTGGAAATAGACTTGCTGTCGCTGTTGAATTTTTTGAATGTAAATGTTTGGCGCTTTGAGGCTACGTGAAGGTGGACCTGCAAGGTGCGTTTTATCAGGGTGAGCTGCAGCCTATATCGAGAAAACTCACATCTCAGCAAAACTATCTGGATGGACAGATATGTTTCCACGTCTCTGAAATAGTACCTTAATTTTTGAATGAACCCCTTTAAAAAAATAACCTTCCATAGTAACTTAAGCTGCCATTTTTAAAATGTACTTTATTTTTCAACAGGAACTCACCTGCAATGAGGCCAATGATGGGGATGAAAATAATTCCTATTCCAACATCCCGCACCGTTTGACTTTCCCTCTGTTTTCTTTCAAGTTCAGCAAGAGTTCCCTTAGCAGAATCCAGGGATCTCTGAGAATCATTTAAAGCCACCCTGCTTTTCTCCATGCAGTCAGCCAAGTTTCGGCTCTCTGTTTCCAAGTTTTCCAGATCTTTAATTTTATTCTTTTGCTGTTTGTCCAGCTTTCCTTTCCGGGCCTCCAGCCTCTCAGTGTATTCATCCACCTTCGACAGGTGAGCAGACGCAGCTGTGTCTGCCTGATCCAGGCTTGCTTTTCCCTTACGAATAACTTGCTGGATGGTTTGGTTTTTTGATTCATCATACTCGAGGAGAATGTCTGCAAAGGCTTTGAAATTCTCAATTCCGTTTCTGAGGTGCAGAATAACGGTTCTGATGAACTCCGGCTCTTGCAGTTGTGCGTAACTCATTGTCTCTGTGGATGAGAAACACATTCAAATGGCATCGCGTCACATTACGTATTTGCGTTACCTGTTTTGTGCAACCTCAGTCTGAATCTATCTAGGCTTTTATATAAATAGCAAATAGCACTGAATTGTGGGAAACACAGGCTGTTCAGGATGTCTGGAAAGCGTTCAGCAGGCTCTGTTTCAGCCCTCCCATCCATCAACGCAAGCCTGCATGCATAAGGCAGGATATACTGGGAGGATACGAAGAACATAAAACAATCATAACGGCAAAAAGTAACACCACTGCCACCAACAAAGCCAGGGACGAGGATTGGCAAAAATTTGCTAATAGTGAAAATGTGTTCGTTAATAGCCTACATTATTTACCTCACCACACATAATGAAAAAGTCTACACTCTCACTAACTGTGCTACAGTATTTCTAATGTGAAAAACTGCTCATTCAGGAGCTCCTTAAACCTTAAACTTGACAGCATACAGGATGTAAACTGAAGAATAATGTTACACTTCCATTGTCCCTTAGTTAATGGAAGCAGAAATGGACACGTAGGGTTCAAGAAACTTGCACATGTAGGCCTAGGCCTACTGTATTCCCTCCATTGAATATCTATATCTTCAGTGTATAGTGTATCCTTGGAGGAGGCCAGTGGATTAATTCGGTCTCTTAATCTCCACCCTGTGAGAACACCAAAATGGAGACACCTTTTTCTAAGTAGCTGATATGCCAAAGGGCGGTGCTTTTATGTTTCAATCTGACAGTCTGAACATAACCTACCCCAGACCAGGTCAGTTGTACAGAATAAGTTACCATGGTGATATACCCTGATTTTAAGTGAGTAAGCTTTGTGATATGGAAAATCCAGGGTTAAAGCTTAAGTTAGCTCACTAACCCCATAATCTCATTTTGTAGTACACCCCAATGTGCTGTTATTTGCTTCTTAAATTTCAGTTACATCATACTCAAGATATGAAAACCACCATTTGAAGCTAGTGTTGATCTCAAATGTAAACATAAAAACAGTTACACATAAACAGTTGAGGGAAACACTCATATTTTGGTTATGATGGAGCAAGACAGTACTAAGTTTATGAGACGTTTATAAATTATCCTATATTCCTCAAGAATTATTGGGTATTTACCATTAATTACATAAATGTGTAAATAAAGCATGCAGAAAATAAAGGCTGAATTGCCACGTGGAGCTTTAAACTTAGCTGGAATCTAAACCCCAGGAGCCTGTATCACAAAGCAGGCTAAGTGGGATAGCCAGCTAGCTTGTGGCTTAATCCACAGCTTCTGGTATCACGAAAGTCACTCCCTTTTGAGTCACTCTCTAAATCACCATGGTGACTTATGCTGCTGAGTTAACCTGGGGGGTGTACTACAAAGGAAGCTTAACATGCAAACTCCATGCAGAGAGGACTCGAACCCGGAACTTCTCTCATGCAAGGCAGTAGTGCTAACCACTGCACCACTGGGCCTTCAACTGCACCCTGATGGTATGTTTCAATAGAAATGAAAATCAGGAAGGGCAAATACTTTTTCACGGCACTGTACAAAATAATAGACTATTGCTTAAAAGGTAAACATGAGTTCAATTGCAGTCTTTCATGGAAACGGGGTGGGATGTAAACCAGGACCCCAACTGTCAAAAGATTGAGACCTTTCAATTTAGAGGAGAAATTGCCATCCAATACATCCATTTTCCAGTAGGATTTTATTACTGTATTTATCACAGTTAGGAGTTTTATTTGTATACAGTGCAGTGATATTTCATCCACACCATCTCAGATGTACATTAGTTCCTGTTCTCTCGTACACACGTGATGCGATGTTGAGACTATTAGATTTTGAGGAGAAACCCAAGTGTCACGCATTTAGCTATCTGATCCTTCCATATAACAGCCTTAAAAAGACATGTGGAGTGACCGTAACATAATTAAAATATAAAAAATAAAATTCACATTACCACCATTGTTCAATTTCCCTCTTAATGCGTATTTCACCTTTAGAAGCAAATTATAGCCTTTGCAAACACCTAAGGAAAACCATGTAACGCAACCGATTTAAGGTGGACCGGAATATTCGAATCGGGAGCCAACTTCAGCTCCATATAAAATATGCTCGCCAAATGGAAACTAGGCTCCTTGTGGTGCTGTTTATCTCTCCTCATCCTCGTGTCGCATTCCCTTGAAATATTATTCAATACTCATATCTACTGGGTAAATGTACGAAAGATTCGTAGTGTAACCTTAGCTAAAGTTAATTTGCCTTTCCACTTGCGACAGCCTGAACAGAAAATAAATTCTCAACTTTGCTGGGTGTTACCATTGGCAACGTTACTAATGTGCTGCATCGATTCTTGAAGCTACCAATGCAGCACAGTTGCCGATTTCTTGAACAGAATCCCTAAGTGTAATTACACAGTAAGCAGAAAAAGAGACAGCTTTACCTGGTCCATGGTTACAAAAAATAAAATTAAAATAAAACTCCATCTGTGACTACGTATTCCTTCGGTGGCGTTTCTCTCTGTATGTGCCGTAGACAAGCACATTTATCTGGACAGAATGGCACGCCCTCCGCAAACCTAAGCTGAGAAGCCCCAGAAGTAAGCTTGTACTCCGAATATCTTCGTTGTTCAGCTCCCCATTAAAGTGAATGGGGAATATCAGTCCTTTGAAGGCAAAATAAAACTTCTCCGATGGTATTTTGAAACTCGATTGACGACCGTTACGTTTCATATGAAAAGCTGATTGAAAAATATGCATTATATAATAATATATGCACATTTTAATATTTAACCCTCCTGTTATGTTGCGGGTCAAATTGACCCTTTTTAAAGTTTGAAAATCTAGGAAAAATACTTAAAAGTAATTTTTCAGTATGAAACTTCTTCTACTGGCCTTAATTAGTGTAATCAACATTTGAAATGAAAATGGTTAATTTCATGCATTTGCAAACCCCCCCCTGCATGTTTATATCACAGAGGTACTGTTCGGGTCCATTTGACCCAGCAGTGAAAGTGGAGGCTAAAAGGGGTCAGAAGTGTCAAATTTAGACCATTTCTTTCTTTGCAGATGTGAGACATAAGGTATTTCCTACTCCCTCCCACCATATTTCACCCCAATCACACACACACACACACACACACACACCCGCCTGCACACACGCACACACAGACACACACATACATGTTTGTATTGCTATACTTGTGAGGACTTCCCATTGACTTACATTCATTTCGTAACCTCTAACCCTAACCCTAACCCCAACCAATACATGCCTAACCCTAAGTCCTAACCCTAAAACTTGTGGGGACCAGCAAAAGGTCCCCATCTTGCGTAATTTTCCTCATTCTTCTATCCTTGTGGGGACATTTGGTTCTCACAAAGATAGTAATACATGCCGATACACAAACAAACACACACACATTTCACCCCAATATAACACACACAAATACACACATACATACAAACACTCTTTCTCCTTATTATCCATGATCCCTACCTCACCTGTAAAGTGTGAGAAAGTGCAGATATGCCGAACTGTTGGTGATCAAGTATAGGGCCCTTCAATTGTCCAAGTTCGTCTTCACAGACACCACAGCCCTAGTGTCTCATGAGCACTCTCCATAAAAATGCCGAAATCAGCACCAGAGAGGACCATAAACCAAGCATGATCCTAAATTACAATGCCACCGAAGGGGGGGTGGAACAACTTGGACAAAGTAACGGGGTCCTACAGCACCAAGCGAATGACTGCGCGCTGGCCTTCAGGCATCTTTTATAACATAATTGATGTATCGGCCTACAATGCGTTCATCATCTGGACGGAGATTTTTCCTGAGTGGAACGTGTCAAAGCTGTACAAGAGGCGCATCTTCCACGAGAAGCTGGGGAAGGCACTCGTGGTACCGCATATACAACGGAGGCAGCACAAGGACCCCAGCCACTGCAGCCACAGTGAGGGAGATCCAGGAGAGGGCTGCACCTAGTACACCAGTGCCTGAGGTAAGTAAGTGTGTGTGTGTGTGCGCGCGCGTGCATGTGTGCGTGTCAGGGGATCGAGATCAGCAAAAAGACATAGTAATCATCTCCCTCATCTTTCTAGGTTGCTGCTGGGGGAAGAAGGAAGTGGAAGAGGTGTCAGGTCTACATGACGTCAAGATGAGCATGACATGTGCGACGTGCAAAATTCATTTGCACAAAGCATACCGTGACTGTCAGGGTTCTGTGTCTTCCCCCTGTCTTTCCTTCTTGGGCCGCCAGATGGCGGCGCTTCTGCTTTGTCTTGTTAATTGTTTTAATTGCTTTCTATTATCCCATTATTGGTTGCGTATTGTCTCGTTTGCCCTTCCCTCTCTGTGGCCTAATTGTTCATTGTGCCCTCCTGTGTCTCGTCTGTGTCGTGTCTATTTAAGTTTCCCTTCCCCCTGGCTCAGGTGCTGGATCCTTGCGTGCTCCTTGTTGGTTTGCTGTTGGTTTGTCGCTGAGTTTGTTGCCCGTTCCTTGCTTGTTGCTTACCTGTTGCCTGTTCTCGCCTGCTCTGCTCTCGCCCTGTTTTTGGGATTTTGCATTTTGTTTCCCTGTGTTTTTTGAGGTTTTTTGTTTTTGTGAAAGTTGCCCAGCGAGGCTTTGTTCCCTTGGTTCCCCGTTCAGTATAATTAAAGTCTTTGTTTGGTTTATTTTTGGAGTTTTGTATTTTTCCTCTGCGTTTGGGTCCTAACCCCCCCGGGCCCCGTGACAGAAGGATCCAGCCCCGGCTGGACCCAGCAGAGGTTTTTTCTTTTCCCTTTTTCGTTCTTGTCGGGGTTTTTGGTTTTTTGCTGGCTATGCCACCGGTGTGGAGCAAGCCGGTGGTGGCTGGGGAGGTTCCTGGCCTAGGTCCTGCCGTTGGGCAGGCTCCCCCATCCAGTAGCCAGTGGGCGGAGAAGCTGTTGGACACGGTCCAGGGGTCGCGCCCTTTTCTGGACTACGTGGGGGAGTTCCGCGCCGTAGCCGCAAAGGCTAACCTGCCCCAGTCAATTGTGTGCCAGTTGTTCAAGGACAACATGAGGGACGCCCTCCACGGCGGGCTCATGTATTCCGGCGTGGACCAGTGTGGTGACTTTGGACTCCTGTTCGCTACGGCTCTGCATTGGGACCAGCACCTCCGGGGGGTCGCGGATATGCCCCCCCTGGCAGAGAGGTATTCCCAGCCCAGCGAACCGGAGCCCGCCGTCCCGCCGGAGCCGCCTGCCCTGCCCGTTGTCCCGCAGGGGCCTTCGCCGCCTGCCCGGCCCGCCGTCCCGCAGGGGCCTTCGCCGCCTGCCCGGCCCGCCGTCCCGCAGGGGCCTTCGCCGCCTGCCCGGCCCGCCGTCCCGCAGGGGCCTTCGCCGCCTGCCCGGCCCGCCGTCCCGCAGGGGCCTTCGCCGCCTGCCCCGCCCCGAGCCCCGGAGGGGCCTTCGCCGCCTGCTCCGCCCCGAGTCCCGGAGGGGCCTTCGCCGCCTGCTCCGCCCCGAGCCCCGGAGGGGCCTTCGCCGCCTGCTCCGCCCCGAGCCCCGGAGGGGCCTTCGCCGCCTGCTCCGCCCCGAGCCCCGGAGGGGCCTTCGCCGCTGCTCCGCCCCGAGCCCCGGAGGGGCCTTCGCCGCCTGCTCCGCCCCGAGCCCCGGAGGGGCCTTCGCCGCCTGCTCCGCCCCGAGCCCCGGAGGGGCCTTCGCCGCCTGCTCCGCCCCGAGCCCCGGAGGGGCCTTCGCCGCCTGCTCCGCCCCGAGCCCCGGAGGGGCCTTCGCCGCCTGCTCCGCCCCGAGCCCCGGAGGGGCCTTCGCCGCCTGCTCCGCCCCCAGCCCCGGAGGGGCCTTCGCCGCCTGCTCCGCCCCGAGCCCCGGAGGGGCCTTCGCCGCCTGCTCCGCCCCGAGCCCCGGAGGGGCCTTCGCCGCCTGCTCCGCCCCGAGCCCCGGAGGGGCCTTCGCCGCCTGCTCCGCCCCGAGCCCCGGAGGGGCCTTCGCCGCCTGCTCCGCCCCGAGCCCCGGAGGGGCCCTTCGCCGCCTGCTCCGCCCCGAGCCCCGGAGGGGCCTTCGCCGCCTGCTCCGCCCCCAGCCCCGGAGGGGCCTTCGCCGCCTGCTCCGCCCCCAGCCCCGGAGGGGCCTCCTGGTTCGCCCCGCGCCCTGGAGAAGCCTTCTGCTTCTCCCCGAGCCCCGGAGAGGCCTCTGAAGCCGCCCAGTGCTCTTGCCCTGCCCAGTGCTCTTGCCCTGCCCAGTGTTCCTGCGCCCCTTTGTGTTCCCTCGTCCTCCGGTGTTCCCTCGTCCCTTGGTGTTGTCGCTCCCCCGGGTGTTGTCGCTCCCCCGGGTGTTGTCGCTCCCCCGGGTGTTGTCGCTCCCCCGGGTGTCGTCGCTCCCCCGGGTGTCGTCGCTCCCCCGGGTGTCGTCGCTCCCCCGGGTGTCGTCGCTCCCCCCAGTGGCCGTCCCTTCCCCCGGGTGTCGTCGCTCCCCCCAGTGGCCGTCCCTTCCCCTGGTGTCGTCGCTCCCCCCAGTGGCCGTCCCTTCCCTGGTGTTCGTTCTTCCTTTGGTGTCCAGCCTCCTCCCGGTGTCCGTCCTCCCCCTAGTGTGGTCGCTCCCCCTGGTGTTGTCGCGCCCCCTAGAGTCCGCGCTCCACCTAGTGTTCTCACGCCACCCAGTGTTTCCGACCGTGTGTCTGTGTGTTCTCTGGCCCCCTTGTCTGGTTGTCTGCCTGCCTGTTTGTCTGCCTGTTTGCCCGTATGTGTGTCAGCCAGTTTGTTGGCCTGTTTGTCTGCCCCCCAGGCCGTCGGCCCATCGGCTAATGTGTTCTCCCGCCTGTCTGCCTGTTTGTCTGTGTGCCAGTCTGCGTGTTGTCTTGTCTGCCTGTTTGTCAGTTGGTATGTCAGTCTTTGGGTTCACCCCTTTCCCTCCCTGTCTGTCTGTCCCTTAGTGTGTCTGTTGGTGTTGCAGTGTGCCTCCCCACCTGCTTGTCCCTTTGTTTGTCTTTGTAGGTCTCCCTGTGTTGTTCCCGTGTCTGCGTCAGTCCGTTTTCCTGTCAGTCTCGTTCCACCCCTGTGTAGTGCCCACGTCTAGTTCCTTGTAGTGTTGAGTCCGCTCCGTGTTTGTCTTGTGCCCAGTCCTGTGTTGTGTGTGTGTGTGTGTGTGTGTGTGTGTCATGTGTGTATCTGTGTTAGGTTGGGTCTTGGTCTTGTCCCTTCCTGTCGTAAGTCCAGTCCGGTGTTCAGTCTTGAGTCTTTTCCCCGTCCAGTGTTCTGTCTCGTCTCGTCTAGCCATAGTCCAGTCCGGTGTTTTCGTCTCGTCTTGTACCAGTCCGGTGTTCTGTCCGCGTTCAGTTCTGTGTCCTGTCTCCGTCAGTCTGTTCCTTGTCTGTGTGTAGGTCCTGTCTGGTGTGTGCCTCGCCCCAGCCCCGTTTGTGTTCCGTTTCCTGGGTCCGAGTCCCCGAGTTTCCTGGGTCCGAGTCCTGTCAAGTCCTGTTTCCTGCTCCCACCCTCCTGTTCACCCCCTCCCAGGGTCGGCCTCTTGGGACGTCAGGAGCCGTCCCTTGGGGGGGGGGGTACTGTCAGGGTTCTGTGTCTTCCCCCTGTCTTTCCTTCTTGGGCCGCCAGATGGCGGCGCTTCTGCTTTGTCTTGTTAATTGTTTTAATTGCTTTCTATTATCCCATTATTGGTTGCGTATTGTCTCGTTTGCCCTTCCCTCTCTGTGGCCTAATTGTTCATTGTGCCCTCCTGTGTCTCGTCTGTGTCGTGTCTATTTAAGTTTCCCTTCCCCCTGGCTCAGGTGCTGGATCCTTGCGTGCTCCTTGGTTTGCTGTTGGTTTGTCGCTGAGTTTGTTGCCCGTTCCTTGCTTGTTGCTTACCTGTTGCCTGTTCTCGCCTGCTCTGCTCTCGCCCTGTTTTTGGGATTTTGCATTTTGTTTCCCTGTGTTTTTTGAGGTTTTTTGTTTTTGTGAAAGTTGCCCAGCGAGGCTTTGTTCCCTTGGTTCCCCGTTCAGTATAATTAAAGTCTTTGTTTGGTTTATTTTTGGAGTTTTGTATTTTTCCTCTGCGTTTGGGTCCTAACCCCCCCGGGCCCCGTGACAGTGACAACTTGTCCCTCGTGCTGTGTAGGCACACAGATACACACGGACACACACACACACACGCCTTGTTCATATTGCTCATCTCTTGTTCATTTTTGTTCATTTCTGGTTCTAAACATTCTAAACATTGCATAAATAAAGATTACTTTCAATAAAAATCCTTATGACTCATTTGGCTTGATTTTAAGTGAACAGGTCAATTTGACCCTGAACAGAAGAGGTGTCATCTCTATTTAGCAACATCACCCCATGAAAAAAAAATGTTTAAAAATGTAAAACAAATTTAAAATTAAATGTTATATAAAACTAGTGTATTTTATCTCATAAAAAAACACGTTTTGAACGTACAAAAATGCCAAGTTACTCAAAAGTATTGATATCAAAATGATCAAAGTGACTTGAAAGAACTGAGGAAATATTGGGTAGCATTGCTTTGAAATACATCTTATTTAATTTCGGTGAGGCAAGAGCCTGTATTGTTTGTAGTACCGTAACTTGGCGTCATTTTGATATCAATACTTTTGAGTAACTTGGCATTTTTGTACGTTCAAAACGTGTTTTTTTATGAGATATCATTTCTTTTTGCAAAGCGTTTTATTATGAGAGTGAGAAATGCGAAGTGACCCTGTAAGAAACGGTTGTGGATTATGGCTATCCTTGTGTGAATTTGTACAGTCTGATGAGCGTGTACCGTTCAGCAGTTTCGGTGTGCTATATAGGCCTATGTAAAATAGTGGCTGTGACAAAGGGTGCATTGGCGTAAATGTAAACGCACCAGAACCGCAGGTGAAATATGGCTAGTGTATGTACTCACGGATCCATCCATCCAACAAGCCTTGATTGAGAAAAGAATCAGCAAGCCCGTAGAATTAGAGCTGCCTAGGTTGCAACTTGTGTACCCTGCTGTCCTGCTCCGTTGTCTGTTATTTCGTGGAGATGCACTTTTAGTGTTTGTAAGGTTTATAAGGCATTTTGATAGGCTTATCTGCAGGTGGGAATCCTGTTCGCTGTTTTGCTAAAAGCTAGAACCGGAAAACTTGATAGTGGAGAATAGGAGCAGACGCATATGTCCCAGTAGGCTTTGCATTTGAGAAAATAACTACAGTGTGAGAGAAATTAGGATGAAATGACGAAATTGCGTAGTTGAAGCAATATGTTTTTAGCAGAATGGGAATGTAGGTGAAGGTTGACATGATCACAGACTATAGTGCGGAGTAAATAAAGTGACCATGAGCGAGCTTAGTTTCCTTATGGAATGGTATATATAGTCTGTATAAAGCATCAGCTGTTAAAGCGGCGGGTTAGGTAACGTGTAAAATCTATTGCACTAATGTGCTTTTCTCATATTCAGTTCTAGTAGTTATACTTATGAGTGATTCATGGTTTTAAATGTAATGTTTTAATGGGGAGTTCCAGAATGTACATACGTAGTAATAGTTTGTATGTGGCTAGATAGAGAACAGGGCGAGGTAACATGAATGTAGAAACGTGGCGTTTGCTGATAAGGTTTTGTACGGTAGCCAAGTGAAGAAATATAGTTAGTAGAAATGGCACAGTGGTGAACTGGTGTAACTTTTTAATAAAAGGAATACATTTGCCGTCATGAAATGATATGAGTGGCCGTGAGTGAGTTTTGGTAAAGCAAATATAAAAGCGTAAGAAAACGTTAGTGTAAAAGAGGAAATTATCTGCCTGAAGGCGAGGCGGGATTCAATCCTTCAACCGGAGGTTTACCAGTCTGTGACTTTGTTAGTGCAGAACCATGACATAGCTATGCAATGCGCGAAATATCATTAGCAAACCTGTCCGTGGTTTTAAAGAAGAACACAGGCTAGTAAGCACAGAAGTGCTCCCGTTGAATCCATATGGCTTTGCAATATTGCAGCCGGTTAATAACTGAACGTGCAGACGGTACGTGATAATGAAGTGTATACGTTCGGTGAAAGGCTGGTAGATATGGTGCAAAAGCAATAATTGAGAAGTAGTAGACAATTATTAATGAGGGTAAAGGCAGGTTAAAGAAACATGTTCTTAGCTGGGCTTGAATTTACGACCCCATGTTCCCAAGACTGTAACATTACCCACTAGGCCACATGCAGATTAGCTGTTTAAACAGGAAATGTTTCAGAATAAAAAGGTATGGGTATTTTGCGTGTGTATGTGAGTTTTGATTGGGTCGTGAGGGTGAGGATTTGGCTGGTGTCGGTAAAATGTCTAATGGGGAGACATGTTGTTAGTGGAATAGGCGGCAGGAAAAATAAGAATGAGAACAAGAAGAAGAAGAAAGAGAAGAAGAAGGAGAATTGCAAATTCCCCTTAGTTTGGAGCTTTATTGTGTGGACATGTGAAGTTGTTTATGAAATCTGTCTGTTGAAATGGGGTCAGAATGTACAGAATGTAATGTTTTTAAGGGCTGAGTGTGTGTGGCTGTTGTGGTTATTTCTGTGGGGAACCCTGAAAAGTGCAAAACTCTCGGTGCTGTATAGGTATATAATAATAATAATAATAATATAATATATATAAATATAATATAGGTATATATATATATAATATAGGTATATATATATATATATATATATATATATATATATATATATATATATATATAAAATAAATAAATATATAATATATAATCTCATAAAAAAAACACGTTTTCAACGTACAAAAATGCCAAGTTACTCAAGAGTATTGATAAGGTTTATAAGGCATTTTTATAGGCTTATCTGCAGGTGGGAATCCTGTTCGCTGTTTTGCTAAAAGCTAGAACCGGAAAACTTGATAGTGGAGAATAGGAGCAGACGCATATGTCCCAGTAGGCTTTGCATATGAGAAAATAACTACAGTGTGAGAGAAATTAGGATGAAATGACGAAATTGCGTAGTTGAAGCAATATGTTTTTAGCAGAATGGGAATGTAGGTGAAGGTTGACATGATCACAGACTATAGTGCGGAGTAAATAAAGTGACCATGAGCGAGCTTAGTTTCCTTATGGAATGGTATATATAGTCTGTATAAAGCATCAGCTGTTAAAGTGGCGGGTTAAGTAACGTGTAAAATCTATTGCACTAATGTGCTTTTCTCATATTCAGTTCTAGTAGTTATACTTATGAGTGATTCATGGTTTTAAATGTAATGTTTTAATGGGGAGTTCCAGAATGTACATACGTAGTAATAGTTTGTATGTGGCTAGATAGAGAACAGGGCGAGGTAACATGAATGTAGAAACGTGGCGTTTGCTGATAAGAAGGTTTTGTACGGTAGCCAAGTGAAGAAATATAGTTAGTAGAAATGGCACAGTGGTGAACTGGTGTAACTTTTTAATAAAAGGAATACATTTGCCGTCATGAAATGCATATGAGTGGCCGTGAGTGAGTTTTGGTAAAGCAAATATAAAAGCGTAAGAAAACGTTAGTGTAAAAGAGGAAATTATCTGCCTGAAGGCGAGGCAGGATTCGATCCTTCAACCGGAGGTTTACTAGTCTGTGACTTTGTTAGTGCAGCACCATGACATAGCTATGCAATGCGCGAAATATCATTAGCAAACCTGTCCGTGGTTTTAAAGAAGAACACAGGCTAGTAAGCACAGAAGTGCTCCCGTTGAATCCATATGGCTTTGCAATATTGCAGCCGGTTAATAACTGAACGTGCAGACGGTACGTGATAATGATGTGTATACGTTCGGTGAAAGGCTGGTAGATATGGTGCATATCATATGGCTGTTGTGGTTATTTCTGTGGGGAACCCTGAAAAGTGCCAAACTCTCGGTGCTGTATAGGTATGGGGCATGCACCCGCCAAGGCGTAACTTGGCGGGATGGCATGGCATGGAATTGTTAGTAATTAGGTACCCAAACAATGTTTATTAGGATTTTTTGGTTTCTGACAACTTTTGGATGTTTAAACATGCACCAGGTCACATTGACCCGGGAACATTTTTGCTGTACCTGAAAAATGAACAGAACAGGAGGGTTCAATATTTGCCCAAGACCTCTGGTTCAAAACAACCATTGTTTCAGAAACTGCTGCACATAATGAAACATATGACAAAAAATGAACAGATGAGGTTTTCTTTGGTTAAATCACCTTGGATTTCTACATTGAATTCAATGGGCAGAAAGCTCTTTTGCCCTCAACAGCTGTGAACATGCGCAGTAGAGGCCGTTTCTTGATACTTCCTAGGCTTCACTGTCTGGCCACTGCTACCCTTTCCAGTTCCTGTGTTCACCCTATGCTCTGTACAGCCATGATCACACCAAGGTCCTTCACCTGATTTTTGGCATAGTTAGTTAGAGACTCAAGGAAGTGACAAATGTTTCTTTGGGTCTTTGAGCTTGGGTTTCTGTCTTGTTCGGATTCAACTGGAGAACATTTTTTTGACATCTGTCAAAAAGACTGTGGCCCGAGCCCGAGGCTGACAGTAGCGTAGAGGAACCGCCGGCCGTACAAGTATAAGTGCCACCTCCCACAGGTGCACACGCAGGCACTACGCACAGTGCTGCTCTGTGGCAGTCGGGTCATGCTGTGACAGGCCCTCACCTGGCCGTGACCTCACAGGGGGGCAGCATAGGTCAAAATGGGTCAGGACTGGGGACGTGGTGAGCTGGGTCTTCAGCCTGTGCATCGCCTCTGAGCAGGCTGCAGCCCAGGCCATCCTTGCTGAGTCATATATTACTTCATTTGTCTTAAGGGCCAGGTCTGGAACTGTTAATCAGTAAATCAGGTGAATGCACTCAATGATTTCCTTCAGTGTAACTTGTTCTGGATAACAGAATCTGCAAAATAAATGTGATGTAATCATTTACAGGTGTCCCAAGCTGAACCTTCTGTAACATAAACAATTAGTTTTCCTTTCTTGGAAGGGGAAGCTTTTCTCTACATCCCTGAATCACATTCAAAGTTGTGCCCCCCACCACCACTAAAACTGAAATTAGCAACAAGACTTTCTGAAAAATCACATGATCTATTTGAATCCCCCGCCCTGGTTTTTCCCCTTCCCTTTCTGGTGCACAGACGGCTACTCCCACAAGTACAGACCTCAGCATAAAAAGCCCACACACAGGGTCCACGGTGTCTTCAGACGTGCGACTCCAGAGAGAAGACTTACAAAGGCTCCTGTATTACGGATCAGCACTGGTGAGTCCTTTTCATTATCGAAGGCTAAGGATAAAGAAACACATCTTCAGTCAAAGGAGACCTGGTCAAGTCTCTCCTTGTTTGACAGCTGAAGCCGTTAATGTGTCGCTACTCTCTGGAATGTTAGTTGTCCGGTTAGTCGGCTAGTGAGTTTATCAACCACGATTGTGACATGTTAGCTTGTGGTATTTATATGCAAATTTTGCGGTATTTTGTAAATCACAATGCGCTCCTGCAGATTGTGTATAATTTAATCTCATAAAAAACACGTTTTCAACGTACAAACATCCCAAGTTACTCACACATACAAGACATACATCGTCTATAACTCATTCATTCAGACTGCCAAAATCCAGAATTAAAAGTTTTGATATCAAAATGACGCCAAGTACAGAGTGATGAGCGTGTACCGTTGAGCAGTTTTGGTTCGCTATATATGTAAAACAGTTGCTGTGAGAAAGGGTGCGGTGGCGTATAAGTGTAAACGCATCAGAAACACAGGTGAAATATGGCCAGTGTATGTACTCACGGATTTGACGGCCATCCAACGAGCCTTGATTGACAAAAGAATCAGCAAGCACGTAGAATTAGAGCTAGGTCGCAACTTTTGTACCCTTCTGTCCTGCTCCGTTGTCTGTTATTTTGTGGAGATGCACTTTTAGTGTTTGTAAGGTTTATAAGGCATTTTGATAGGCTTATCTGCAGGTGTCCCAGCAGGCTTTGCATATGATAAAATAACAACAGTGTGAGAGTAATTAGGATGAAATTATGAAATTGCATAGTTGAAACAATATGTTTTTAGCAGAATGGGCATGTAGGTGAAGGTTGACATGATCACAGACTATAGTGCGAAGTAAATGGAGTGACCATGAGCGAGCTTAGGTTCCTTATCGAACGGTATATATAACAGTTGCCATAAAGTATTAGCCGTTAAAATGGAGGGTGAAGTAACGTGTGAAGTCTATTGCACTGATATGCTTTTCTCATGTTCAGTAGTAGTAGTTACAATTATGAGTGAGTCGTGAATTTAAATGTAATGTTTTAATGGGGAGTTACAGACCGTACATACGTAGTAATTGTTTGTATGTGGCTAGATAGAGAACAGGGCGAGGTAACATGAATGTACAAACGTGGTGTTTGCTGATAAGAAGGTTTTGTAGGGTAGCCCAATGAAGAAATATAGTTAGTAGGAATAGCACAGTGGTGAACTGGTGTAACTTTTTTTAATAAAAGGAATACATTTGCCGTCATGAAATGCATATGGGTGGCCGTGAGTGAGTTTTGGTAAAGCAAATATAAGCGTAAGAAAACGTTAGTGTAAAAGAGGAAATTATCTGCCTGAGGGCGAGGCGGGATTCAATCCTTCAACCGGAGGTTTACCAGTGTGTGACTTTGTTAGTGCAGCACCATGACATAGCTATGCAATGCGTGAAATATCATTAGCAAACCTGTCCGTGTTTTTAAAGAACACAGGCCAGTAAGCACAGAAGAGCTCCCGTTGAATCCATATGGCTCTGCAATATTGTGGCCGGTTAATAACTGAACGTGCAGACGGTACGTGATAATGCAGTGTATATGTTCGGTGAACGGCGGGTAGATATGGTGCAAAAGCAATAATTGAGAAGTAGTAGACAATTATTAGTGAGGGTAAAAGCAGGTCAAAGAAACGTGTTCTTAGCTGGGCTTGAACCTACAACCCCACGTTCCCAAGACTGGGACCTTGCCCACTAGGGCACAGGCGGACTAGCTGTTTAAGGTGGAAATGTTTCAGAGTAAAAAGGTATGGGTATTTTGTGTGTGTATGCGCGTTTTTGATTGGGTCGTATAGGTGAAGATTTGGCTGGTGTCGGTAAAATGTCCAATGGGGAGACATGTTGTTAGTGGGATAGGCGGCAGGAAAAATAAGAATGAGAACAAGAAGAAGAAGAAAGAGAAGAAGAAGAAGAAGGAGAAAACACAAAATCCCCTTAGTTTGGGGCTTTATTGTGTGGACATGTGACGTTGTTTTTGAAATCTGTCTGTTGAAATGGGGTCAGAATGTACAGAATTTAATGTTTTTAAGGGCTGAGTGTCTGTGGCTGTTGTGGTTATTTCTGTGGGGAACCCTGAAAAGTGCCAAACTCTCGGTGCTGTATAGGTATGGGGCATGCCCCCGCCAAGGCATACCTGCCATCCCAATATCGAAGTTGTTCTTGCGGTTCTGCACCTTATCTCTCCAGCCATTCCTGCAGTTTCCTCTGTATGGCCCTGGTTCACACAGTCTGGACTCAGCCTCAGAATGAAGAGGTGTCTACTTAGATGTGAAATTAGCCACCTGTCAGGGCTAATTAGGTCACTGCTCATTCTCCTTCTCCTTACCCTTTGGCTTCTCCTTATTTTTTTATTCTTAGCGACCTGCCATAACATGATTGAAAACCCAAAAGTAAAGTAAAAAAAAAAGAAAAAGTAAAAAAAAACAAAAAAACAATGGCACTCATCATCACAGTTATCAAATAATATATGTAGAGGCATATAGCAACAGATAACAACAGTGTTTCCCCTATGGTAGAATAGGCAAGGTAGACTAATTATTCATAAAAATAAAAAAAGTTGGGTCTATGACAATTACATGATGAAATTGCTTCTTTGGTGGCCTATACCCCCCATCTATAAAGTCCACTGGGGAAACATTGTCTAGTATGATTAATCCATGTTCATATCTACAAATATATACATGTTCTGGATATTGATTTCCACAGTGCCTAAACAAAAAGAAGAGACTAGGGATCATTAGAGGAAGCAAGAGAGGCTTGGTTGGTCATTTACTCCACCAGAGGATGCTGCGTTAAGTTTAACGCATTAAATTTTATTATATGCTGCCTTGGTCCTTATTGTTGTATTTGTGTGATCTTTGCCCAGAGGGAGGCGGATGGATTTCCTCAGGTGCTGCAGGAAGTGCAGGCAGAATGACGGTGAATGTTGCAAAAACCTGTGCTCTGCAAGAACACCTGTCACAGGTAAGCCTAGCAAGCCAGCATCCAGACCTCCTATATTTTCACGTCATTGTTTAGCTAGCTAATTATAACCCAGTTTGCTAAATTAGTCAATGCAGCAGCAATGATTTGAAGTCCAACTTAATAGATCATTATTTGGATAGCTGTCCTAATGTCTGAATTTCCAACTGTAAGCGCAGGCCTAACATGTGACATTAACATGCCAAGTAGGTCAGTGCTACCGATTTAGAAGTCTGTAATGATACCACTGAAATCCAGAGTGCATAACAAGCCACTTTCTAAGGACTTGCGAGTGAGAGTGCTCAGCAACCCTTGGTGATCCAATTTTCTTCCCCAATTATGCAAGATATTTAGCCAAATTTGTGTTTGGTTCAGTAGGTTATCACACATAGCGTCCTACCTGAATGCTAGATTGCCTACAACAGATAACAAAATGTCAGTTCCTTTGTGGCTCATATCCTACAGACAAATTCAGCAATTTAAGACATGCATAAATGAGCATGACTTTAAACATAAATTTACACAAGGTACGCTGAGATCTTCCATCTTCTCCAGTGTGTCAAACCTCTCTACCAGGGCGTAAATCACAGACATGATAGTATCATTGGAGGCAGGTCCAGATTCATTTTGCGAGAATGCTTTTCAGATGTTGATGCTCTTTTTGATGGAGTGCTCGATAAAGTGTTCAGTGGGATATTTTCATATAAGTCGACCAGTTCATTAAGGCTTCGCTTGCCACTCTTCTCATTAGAATCCATAGCAGGGCGGTAGTTGTGGTCCACTTGAGAACCCATGAAATCCTTCTTTCTGCCACCTTTGTTGCCTTTTTTTCTCTTTTTCATTTTTCTTTCCAGACTCTCTTAGAATGTTTATCTATATGGGGCGACATAGCTCAGGAGGTAAGACCAATTGTCTGGCAGTAGGAGGGTTGCCGGTTCAAACCCCGCCCTGGGCATGTCAAAGTGTCCTTGAGCAAGACACCTAATCCTTAACTGCTCTGGTGAATGAGAGGCATCAATTGTAAAGCGCTTTGGATAAAAGCGCTATATAAATGAAGTCCATTTATCTCTTAGAATGTTGACATTAATGGGGGAGGAAACATAAACTACTGACTTTTTGAGGAACTTTATAGAAGACATTAACAGAAGTGCTGCTACATTGTCCACCATTTTGCCCAGCCCCTGTTAGAAAAATATTTATTACGGTTGGAAAGCGGCATTGGAATTCAGTGGATCCACTGTTACACTAAGCATTTTTTTTTAGCACTTTTTGTAAAGGGAAGGGGACAAAACTTCCAGTGCCCCGGGTGACTAGCGTGCCGTTGTATTGTGACTGCTGTTATTTTCTTTTGCTTTTTTTTGTCCCACTGTATTAGGTTCTAACCGACACTTCAAGAGGCAGTGCCACACTGAAAATTGCTTTCTGAGGTGTTGCCATGCTTTGATTTGGTGCCAGTGCTCAGCACAAGATGAGGAAGAGGTACACCCTGGCTAGTCATTCACCCTTTATTTTCTGTACAGCATCATTTACATAGTTTTAAAATTGCTTTTCACTCATCAAGGTCAAAAATTCACAGCAGCTAGCTACAGTAGAATCTTGAGGGTATTGATTTGAATTACATGAATAAATGCTGTGCTTACAACGGAGGGATAGTCTGTTTATTTGATAATACTCAGATCTAAGAAAACACTTCTAGAGATAAAGTGTCTTCTAGCAGCTGAGTAGCTCACATGCTTTTTAAATTTGCAAGTGAGATAACTTTAGTCAACTATCTGTACTGTGCTTACGGTGAAGCCACACTATACGCGGCAACGGTCACCTGGCACCGCGCCGCGTACCCTCGGCTGTTTGTGGGCGTGTCGCCTATTTTTGACAGACAGTTGTGTTCGTTAAATGTTGAGCGAGTTTAATATCGTGTTTCATATTCATTGGCCTGTCTGAATAAAAATAATTTTTGCAGTAACCTAGATCTGAAAGCTGTTAGTCAGCTGCCTAGCTAGGCTGTTTAATGTCTAGCTAGTGAGTAACAACCAACAACAAAAACACTGTCTGGCTAATTAGCCAGATAATGCCTTCACAGTTGTATCTGATTAGCTACATAGGTGGCTGTTAGAAACGAACAACTAGCAACTAATAGGCTACATTAGGAAGATATTTTTTTTTGTTTGTTATTGTTTGTTGTTACTCACTATAGTTAGACATTAGACAGCCTAGCTAGGCAGCTTATTAACATGATTCAGTGCTAGGTTACTGCAAAAATGATTTTTATTCAGACTGGACAGTGATGGTACCTAACGGCGATAACTACATTGCAGAGCCACCGACAATTTCAGATACTTTTCTCCACGCTGCGTTCCTCTTATCAATTTCTCTGTAGGAGATTTTATTAAGTAGGGAAACCCGATACGGAAATTACGAGTTAGGTCCTCCATTGTGGAACGATAGAATGTGGAACTAAAATTATAAAAAAAATAGGGACAGTTTACTTGAGGGATCATTAAATCAAATCAGATTGGTTACCGCGATGCGGTGAGGGGTCAAAGTTGAATTTTTGCCATCTCCCCGCGGCCGCGCCGCTTCTCGCCGCGCCGCCAGCAATCCCAACATGCCTTGCGGGTTCTGGCCGCCAGCCGCCGCCACCTCTCATTCAAAATGAATGGAGGCGGCGGGGCCTCCTGTAGTGTTTCTCAACACATTCTGGGTTGCAGCAGTTGACCCATTAAAGAAACACACTACATGGCCAAAATGTGGACTCCTGACATTCAACATCTCATCCAAAATTATGGATATTAATATGGAGTTGGTCCACCCTTTGCTCCACTCTTCTGGGAAGGCTTTATACAAGATGTCGGAGCATTGCTGCCAGGATTTCCTTCCATTCAGTGAGAAGAGGCATTAGTATCAGTGAGGTCAAGCACTGATTGGGTGATTAGGCCTGGCTCGCAGTTGGCTTTCAAATTGATCACAAAGGTGTTGGATGGGGTTGAGCTCAGGGCTCTGTGCAGGCCAGTCAATTTCTTCCACACCGTTCTCGACAAAACCATTTTTGTATGGACCTTGCTACCAATATCAGGTCATAATACAGACCTGAGAAACATTAAACAGCATTAAGAACATTAGCTAGATTGTATTAAGCTTGAGACTGATGCAGCTTGCTAGCTAAACTGCATTCATTTTCTAAAGTTTGACTACTTTATGCATCCAGTAATCGTTGTATTGCTTATTTCAAGTGAAATTGTTTGCAAGAGAGCTATTTATTCTACTGACAAGATTTATGTGTGCAATTTTCTGTGTTTTGCATTCAAAATAATTATTTAAGAAGATCAGCAAGTAATCACGCTCTTCAATGAAAATTTTTTTTCCTAATTCGGGATGAAAGGGGGGTAAATTAAAGTCTGATTTACAGGAAACTATAAAATGGCATAAAGAAAATGATGAATCACACACAAGTCTGTTGGACTCAGAGAAACAGCAGAGAGACACGACACCTGCTGAGCGCATCACACTTGGCACACCTGCTCCAGGTACAAAGGAACAGGATTTAAAATGATATACAAATAATTTCAGTTTTGATCTTAATTTGACTTGGGGTGCATGATAACGGTTGGAGACCCTTCCTTGGACCTCATATACCAGGGAGTGTGACTGTGGTCTCTCTCTGAACATCTCTGCTGCAGATTCTGAGCATCAGGAGGAGACCACAGACAACACATCCAGTCTGGGCCCAGAACCAGCACCAGAGGACCCATCCTCATGCCTGGCCCAGTCTCAGCCCTCCTCTGCAGACCCAGCTAAGTCAGATGCAAAGAGTGGTTTAGCGGGTACTGACACCATGGATGGGACTTTGAGTAAAGACACCAAACACACTGTGTGTAGTGCACAGGAGGAGGAGGAGGAGGAGGAGGAGGTGGTGAGAGTTCTTACACAAACCCCAGAGCAGGTTCCAAACTTCAGTCCTTGAGGGATGTAGTGTGATATTTTCAGGGTTCTTTGTGTGTATTTTTCAGTGTTTCATGTACTTAAATTTTGTTTCACATCAGCATCAATGAAATGAGATTTCCCAAATTGTAGGTAAAAAGGGGGATGGAAATGGGGTAAAAGAAAGTCTGATTTACAGGAAACTTTGAAAGAGCAGAAAGAAAAGGAAGAATCACAGACAAGTGTGTTGGAGTCTGAAAACCAGCAGACAGACACAGCACCTGCTGAGCACATCCCACCTGGCACACCTGCCCCAGGTAAAAAGGAACTGGTTTTCAAATCACATACAAAGAATTTCAGTTTTGAAATTCAGTTTTGAAATTAATGAGAGTACATTTTCTGTTTCCCTTTATTAAATGCAGCCTGACATGATAAAATATGGAATGAAAATGTTTTTATTGTGTAAATAAACTGTTAAAGCATCTTTCTATTGTATTGGTCTGGAAGCAAATCCTGACCATGCCTGTGCTATCGGAGGCCGGTAGCTCTACAGGTGCATTAATGGCCGTAGTGTCACTCAGAGTTAGGGAAGATGCAGTCTGCCTGGATCAGTAGTGCTTTTCAGTGTGCCAGTGTCTGGTAGAAGTTTTGTAATAAAAATGCTGGTGTTGAAGATAAAGATAACAAACAGGAGCTATATTTGATGTTTTAGTAAAATGTCTGGTCAGGAAGAAGTACAAGCACAGCCTTCAAACATATAAAGTCCAACACATGAGATTATATAGTTTTCAGAGAAAAAGAACTGTTGTTCCAGCCTTTTAGATTCGTTCAATCACCATATTCAAAAATTGCCAAAGTAGGTACACTCGGTCAGTCTGTGCCGTCCAAATGGACATTACTTTCTTTAAGAACATGCAGCGCATCTGACACCATCATCACCACACTATACGCGGCGACGGCCGCCTGTCGCCGCGCCGCGTCCCCACAGTCGGCTGTTTGTGGGCGTGTCACCTATTTTTGACAGACAGTTGTGTTCGTTAAATGTTGACCGGGTTTAATATCGTGTTTCATATTCATTGTCCTGTCTGAATAAAAATCATTTTTACAGTAACCTAGATCTGAAAGATGTTAGTCAGCTGCCTAGCTAGGCTGTTTAATGTCTAGCTAGTGAATAACAACCAATAACAAAAACATTGTCTGGCTAATTAGTTATATCTGGTTAGCTAGCTAGGTGGCTGGTAGACACGAACAACTAGCAACTAATACATTAGGAAGATTTGTTTTGTTTGTTATTGTTTGTTGTTACTCACTATAGCTAGACATTAGACAGCCTAGCTAGGCAGCTTATTAACATTTTTCAGAGCTAGGTTACTGCAAAATGATTTTTATTCAGACTGGACAGTGACAGTAACGGCGATAACTACATTGCAGAGCCACCGACAATTTCAGAGACTTTTCTCCACGCTGCGTTCCTCTTATAAATGTCTCTGTAGGAGATTTTATTAAGTCGGGAAACCCGATACGGAAATTACGAGTTATGTCCTCCATTGTGGAACGATATAATGTGGAACTAAAATTAGGAAAAAATAGGGACAATTTACTTTACGGATCATTAGATCAAATCAGATTGGTTACCGCGACGCGGCGAGGGGGTCAAAGTTGAATTTTTGCCATCTCCCCCGCGGCCTCGCCGCCTCTCGCCGCGCCGCCGGCAATCCCAACATGCATTGCGGGGTCTGGCCGCCACCTCTCATTCAAAGTGAATGGAGGCGGCGGGGCCGCGTATAGTGTGGCTTCACCGTGAGCAAGCTTTTCAGGCAATATTTTATCTTAGTCTGCATTGAGTTTAATGTGACATTGTGTGTTTCCATTTTGTTGTTTATAGTAATTTGCGCTGGCGATGTAATCTTAGGAAGCAATCCTATGCATGGTTTTTCTCTCTCTTACTCCCCGACTAACTTTACAACCCTAACGACATCACACTCCTTGTATAGTCGGAAGTAGGCGAATAAATAGCTTGGTTGCATGTATTGCTTAACAGCTGAAGTTACGCTTCACTCTCTGGCACTACCGGAAGCAGTACTCCTTCCTAGCTGAGCTCGGTTATTCAGCCACGCCGGTTACACTGTACCCCACACATACGCGACCACCCGCCGTTTACCCTTCCTCCTTTCGTCCACAGACAAAGGGACACGTGCGCACATGCAACAGCACACACGCATACACACCCCTACCTTCTCGTATTCACCAGTTTCCCCATTTAGATTAGTTTGTGTCTGTTCTGTTTGTACGTTTGTTCAATAAATCATTGTATTAAACCCGTGTCTGTTTTGATGTTGCTGGAACGTGAGAATCTGAGTCAAAATAGCCTATCCAAGAGAACTACATCCTTCCGGTTATCTCTTAAATCTTTGATTTAATTATTTGATCCTTGATATTTCTATTTTGATTATTAATTGAAGTTCCAAATTTATGGTCGAATAGTCTGGATAACTGTAATTTTATGAGACTGATTTTTAATTCTGCGGTTATACCGCTTCGCCTACGTAAGCTTCTGCCGAACGTGAGAATATAGAAATATAATTCGACATAAGTGGTGCCCCGTGTAAGGCTATATTGTTATTTCTCCCACACCAATCACTGGCTAGGATCAGGGAGTCCATGCCAACACTAACCATGTGGACCTCCTCCAATTGACATATCTTTGGACCCCCTAATTTATATTGCTGCTGGTGGTCTACCTCCTCTCTCATATACATTGTATGGGATGAAAAAACGTACACTTAGATATATTGGCTGCTAAAACTAAACATTCAGCACTTTCTTAAGTATATTTATCAAGTTACCATGAGGTCAATATGACATTTTATATAATTGCTTATACTTACTCAGTCATAACCCGGCAATATGTATTTGTTGTATTGTGATTTTTTGTATTGTAGAGTTAGAAATAAATAAATAAAACCTTACATAAATATCCTGTTTAAAGGCTAAGAGATCCTTCCCTCTCTGTTCTCTCAAATAGAGCCATCTGCCCCTGGGAGGGTGGAAGCCACTGATGTGCAGAGCAGGTCAGTGACTCTGTGCTGGGAAAGACCGGTCTGCATGGAGGGAGTTTCTCATGAGATCCACATCACCTACAGCTGTGAGGGAGAAGAGCCCAGATCACAGATATGTGACCCCAACACCACCACAGCTGTCCTTACTGATCTGAGACCTGGGATGGAATATACTTTCAACATCACTGCAGTCTTTCCAAACGGCATCTGCAGCAAGACCAGCTCAACGTGCATACAAACAAGTCAGTGACAAAATGTATTCATTTGAGGATGCATATTTAATATTTATACTTGTCATTTTAAACCTCACAGAAATAGGCTGTATTGTTCAGGTCCTTTATGTAAGCATTAAATGACTATTATTAGTCATTTTAAATGGATTGTGTGTCACTGTACAGAATTGTAGTAATGCAATTCTTTCCACAATGACAGGAACCAGTCTAGCTGAGCTGTTAAGTGACTTGGGACTGGAAGACCACCTGAAGAACAAGCTGACTCTGAGCAAGGTGCTGGAGATTGATGGAGAGACTTTAAGTGATGAAAGCATCCAGTCTCTGAAATCTCTGCCATGGTGTTTCCTGAGGAGGTTGATGATGGTGAATGTGACTGCTAGGAGTGTGAGGTGCGCCTCAAAACAGGACACAGGACCCCAAAACCTGGACAGCTTAATGGACACCCTGTGCAATTCACAGGACCACAGCAACAGAGTCAACCCCCTGGACCTCATAACTGCTATATTTCTCTGCTCCGATGGCTTTCTCCAGCAGGAGATGGTTTTGAAAATGTCCATGTGCCAGTTCTCTGTGCCTCTGCTGCTTCCTAAATGTGATACACAGCAGTGCACTCTAATGCTCTGGGCCATGAGGGATATTGTGAAAAGGTACAAGCCGCACTCTTTGGAGGACCAAAGAGGGTTTGTGGAGGAGAACATTGTTCTCACTGAACTCCCCATGGTCTCTTTTGTGAGGCTGGGAGACAGCAGCTTGTCCAAGTCTCAGATCCTGAACCAAGTTCTCAGCAACCCTCAGCAGTACCATGACACCTTTGTTCACAAAAACATGGAGTGTGGTGACAACTCAAGGAGGATTTCCAATGGGCTGGTGGAGATCAGCTGGTATCTGCCCAGTGGGAAGAGAAACATTGACATCTTCTCTGAGCCACTGGCTATAGCTAACCTCCGTGGGGACCTCAGGGACTTTGAAACTCAGTACGCTTTCCTTTGTCACAACTCTGCTGCCGTATTTGTGTTTTGTGATGATTTTGGGTCTGAATACAAATTTTTGGACTTCCAGCACCTGAAGGCTCATTGGTTCTGGATCATCAATTCACAGAGTAAGAGCTTCAATAAAGATGATCTCAGCAGATGTGTTTCTGAGTTACAGACAAAACCCAGTAACATCATCATAAAGGGTCCACAGATGAACGATGCAGAATTAATCAGAAAACTGTTTTCGGCTATCAGTGGAAATTTGAAGGGGAACGTGGTCAAGTTGAGTGTTGAACGGATGTCTGCTGTTGCCCATGAGTTTGGGATCCAGGTTGATGAAGATTATATTGACTGTCAGAGGGGAAAGCAGAAGGCTGACGAAATCACAGGAAGGATATCCGATATACCAAGCTTCAAGGAGAAAGAGCTGCCCTTGCAAGGGACTGCATGGAAACAGCTGGCCAAATTGGAGAGGGAAGAGTGCAGGATGAAAAATGCTGGGGAGAAAAACATTGAAGTTTACAGGAACGAGCTTGCAGATCAGAAGCAGAAGCTCAGAGCACAGCAGAGGGCTCACAACATCTCGGAGTCTATGTCCCGTTTCATCTCTGCAATGTCCGGTTCCACAGAGGAGCGCAAGTATTTCCTCAAGTGGCTGAGGATCAACCTGGACAACCTGTCACGCAAAAGCCTTCCACCCCTTCAGGCAGAGTACAAGGAACTGTGTCAGAATTCCTCAGAAAACAAGGAGCACATTGCAGAGTTGGACAGGAAGATCTCCAGTTGCTCCTTGGGGACAGAGCACTTCCTGCGGGAAATGGGTCAGCTGTACGAGTCGGGCTGCTCACTCCCTGAAGGCCCCACCCCTCAGATTCAGCCCCTGCCACGTCTGTGTGCTGAGCTGCTGCAGGAAGGCTTTCCTCTGGAGATGGTGGATGGAGATGCATCCAACATTCCTCTGCAGTGGGTGACTCAGGTTCTGAAGGAACTTGATCAACTAACACAGTATAAATGTAAGATCCGGGTGATCACTGTACTGGGGGTGCAGAGCACTGGGAAGTCCACCCTCCTGAACGCCATGTTTGGGGTCCAGTTTGCCGTCAGCAGTGGCAGGTGCACGAGAGGGGCCTTCATGCTCCTCATCAGAGTGAAAGAGGAATTTAAAGAGCAGCTTGGGTGTGATTACATCATGATTATTGACACTGAAGGTTTGAAGTCACCAGAGTTAGCCCAGCTGGATGACAGTTGTGAGCATGATAATGAAATGGCCACTCTGGTGGTGGGGCTGAGTGACATCACAGTCATCAATATTGCAATGGAGAACTGCACAGAGATGAAGGACATCCTGCAGATTGTGGTGCATGCCTTCCTGCGCATGAAGGAAGTTGGGAGAAAACCCTGCTGTCAGTTTGTGCACCAGAATGTCCCGGACGTCTCTGCCCATGACAAAAACCTGAGGGACAGGAAGCATTTCCTGGAGCAGCTAAATGAGATGACCCAAGCAGCAGCTAAGATGGAAAACAGAGGAAACAACAAAAAATTTACTGATGTCATGGAGTATGATCCAGAGAGAAACACCTGGTACATCCCTGGGCTCTGGCATGGCAACCCTCCCATGGCACCTGTGAATGCTGGCTACAGTGAGTCTGTGAATCTGTTCAAGAGGAGTGTGATTGAGCATTTTAAAGAACACAAATCTGGAAATAACTCACCACACACATTCATTGAGTTCCTTGAATGGGCCAAGAGTTTGTGGAGCGCAGTGAAGTATGAGAACTTCATCTTTAGTTTCCGCAACAGCCTGGTGGCTGATGCTTATGCTCAGCTTTGCACTGAGTTCAACACATGGGAGTGGGCCTTCAGGAAGAACATGTACTCCTGGTTAAGCCAAGCTGAGACAAAGATGTCAAACTTTGGCACAATAGCAGCTCAGGCTCAGCCATCCTCCAATGTGGATGACTTATTGAGTCACCTGAAACATGAGGCTTTTCTAGAACTCACTAAAGGGGAAAAGCTCATTTTGGACAATCTTACTGAATTCTACAAGAAACCAGAGGGACACGTTTACTTGGTGGAGAGGTACAAGGAGGAATTCATAAACTCAGCCAAAGCCATCCGGAAGGAGACAGAGCACTCTGTTAAAAACAAGCTAGATGCCATGATGGAGATTAGACAGGGTATGTTCAGGTTAGAGAAAATCAAGGAAAAGCATACAGCTGTAATGGAGCAGAAGGTGCTGGGCCTGATTGAGAACTGCAGGAAAAGTAAAGATCTGTCAGATGAACAGCTAGAGGCTGAATTTGAAAAGATGTGGAATGAGACTGTGAAAGAACTGCAGTTCTGTGGCCTGGAAAAACGAGATATTGTCCAAGACATCATCCACCAGCTGTGGGCTAACTTAGAGAAAAAAGGCAGCTCAGTACGTGAAATGCTGTCCGAAGTGGTTGACTTATCTGAATGTGGAATGGAGCCATTCAAAGTGAAGAGTAAAGGAGTGCTTAAAAAGATATGGAACAAATTTTTTGATGATGAGCAGATGATAAAGACACAAAAGATGGTTGATCACATCATCGAGCACAGCAAGCAGTTTGTAGCTGAAAAAGTGAAAACAAGGTCTGATTACCATAACACATGCATGATCGACTTGTTTTGCATGGTAGATGAACACCTGGACAGACACAAGGAGCTGGACACAAGTGCTGAGTTTCAGGTCAAGTTGAAGATCCACATCTGTGGACATGCAGCACGGGAGTTTCAAAAAATGCATTTGGATTTTATCCATACAAATGATCCACGTCGCTGTCTGGAGCAGTTCAAGGAACAGTACTGCACTGACTTTAAGGACCTGTTCAATAAAGGAGACCAGTGTCAGAAGAAAGCAATGGAGTTCACCTGCAACTGTCTTGCACCTGCAGTGAAGGAATACATCACCAAGAATGTGGGCCCTGACCTTGTAGATGAAGTGTTAACAGGGCAGAAAGGTATTGATTTCAGCACTCGATCCTTCTTCCAGTTCTCAATCCTCAAGCAGCTGCTTTCAGATGATGACTTTAAGAACTTTGAGGATTACATAAGTAATTATGACACTTTTGTGCAGGACTGGATATTGAAGCTGATGGTTAAGGAGTTGTCAAAGGGAGATGGTCTCAAAACCATTGAGATTAAGCACCTGAAGGCGATAGTAAAAAGAATATTGGAAGCCATTGCGAAAGCAGAGAGGAAAGCCAGTGAACGAGCGACAGTAAGGGATGAGGAGGAGGACCAAAACATTCGGCATTTCATTCAGGATATCTGTACTGACCTACAGGAGCTCGTCATCCCCAAAGACCCCCTTGAAGTGCTCCTGGTCTTAAACACTGCCAAGCCAGTAGACTTTTCCCAGTGTCTGAAGGCGCTTGTGGATGAAATGGAGCAGTCCATTACTGTAGAGTTTCAGAAACGTGGGGATGTGAGAACCAGGCTGGACTCACTGGCCTTTCAGCCACAGAAGGAGCTGTTTAACAGGGTGTTTGGCTGTGGGAGGCAGTGTCCCTTCTGCAAGACCCCATGTGAAGCAGGTGGCAAGAATCACACACTGCACTTTGCCTCCATTCACCGTCCTGAGGGGATCGGGAGATACAGATATGAGGACTCCTGTAAATTAGTGTGTGACATCTGCTCTACCAGTGTTGCCAGTGAGGCAAGGTTCAGGTCAAGAGAAACGGAGGGGAAATGGCATCCATACAAGGACTATCACAGCATTTACCCTGACTGGCGCATCCAGTCTGACACCAGCATCCAGACCTCAGACTACTGGAAGTACGTCTTCAACAAGTTTAACGAGAAGTTTGCCAAGGAATATGACGCTAAGCCAGCTGACATTCCCCACGTTTGGAGAGATATAACCAAAGACCAAGCCATGAACAGCCTGAAGGAATCCTTCCAGATGAAAACAGAAGGAGATTAAATTAAATGGATTATATGGTCCCTGTATCAGTCAGGTTGAAAATGTATTTTCTGAGTGGCATTAATTAATAGCCTACTCACACGTATCATGGCTAATTGCAAAAAGTGTCCCAACCAAGTTGAATCCTATGAAAGTAAGGGCCATAGGTTAAAAAAAAAAAAACACATTTCAAAAAGGGAGCATTAAATTAAATCATCACTGATGTTAAGAAAGAGAGGATCACTGATGCATACATTCCTACATTTTTGTAGCCTTCACTGAACTGTCTCTGACACTCAAATACAGATAACACCATCAACCAGTCATTATACATATAAAACCATATACATGCTAAAAGGTGATGTTACATTTATCATAACCTATGCAGCTTTTATCTATACACACTGTCTGAGTTAGCATGACTGAGCTTTGTTCGTTATTCCATTGTTTGGATGCATAATCAGGGACGGTAACTAGGCTGAGATATTTTAAGTTTGTTTAATTTTGAGACCTTCTCTATATCAAAAAGAATACTTTTAATGAAAATACAAATTACATTTTATGTTTTTTTTCTATGCTTCTTATAAGTCTTTTCTGTTAATAAAGCACATAACCTTAATGTATTATTGGTAATATTATCAGCTCTTCATCTCTGCTAGCTTGGCTGTTTGAAGTCATACATTATTAAGTGCCTTGATAATCTGTTTACACAATAGCATAGCTTTCATCCATTCATATTCTTCAAATAGTTTAAACACGATTTCTTGTTACAATGTTAAAAGGATTGTTGTTATCACTTTATAAGCCTTAATATAGAAATTCCCTGAAAAAAAAGAAAATTAAACTTTGAGGCCCAAAGATGCCACCCATCCATCCATTATCTATACCTGCTTGTCTTGGTCAGGGACGCGAGGGCTGCTGGAGCCTATCCCAGCATGCATTGGGCGAGGAATACACCCTGGACAGATCGCCACACACACCATCCACTCATCCCTATGGACAATTTAGAGTCTCCAGTTAGCCTGCCGACATGTCTTTGGACTGTGGGAGCACATGCAAACTCCACACAGAAAGGCCCAGGGATTCGAACCTAGGCCTGCACCACTGTGCCGCCCTTATAGCTTTCATGATGACTGTTTATTTTTCTTTTTTAGAAAGCTGGATTCAAAATTTGTTTTGCTTTTTTGCACTTAGTCAAATTGATGTATTTCACCACATGTTTGAGCACTTATTACTTGCACAAATGGCATAATCAAAATAAATGTTTAATTTCATCTGAACTTGATGAACAGTCCCTTATTTTCTTAACTGCCTGAACAACTGAGCTGCCTGAAGACAATGGCAGTATCTTCATTCTAACACTAGATGACAATAAATCAATTTAGCATCACATCACTGCTGCTGGCTTCACCTTCTGTCTCAGGTAGCTGAAAATACACAATTTACACTTGTGCCGAATGTAATTACCTGCACTGGGGGAAGAAACCTTTCCATGTTTATCAATGAAAGGGGCATAAAGATGAAAGCTTGAACCTTCTAGTCTTACAATCAACCAGGATTTACATCAGGAATCAGTCACTGGAGTCTGTCCACTTTGAGTCAGAGACAGAGTGTGCTAGACCAGGACTCAACACATTATGAGGGCAGGAGTTAGCTGAGTCAGCCATTTTAAAAGTGACAAAAAAATTAGATCAAAGCAGATATTTACCCAGGATGCACCACACTGTTCCTCCAACAAACTGAGGGGAAACCAAATGCTGCTCCGAGATGTTCAGCAGATTCCACTGTCTTCACACATTTCAGAACCACAAAGCAAATGCATAATCACTCATACTTGTATATCCAGCAGCCTCTTCACAAAGTGGAGGAAAGTGCTTCAAATCAAACCCAGAGCTGCTGAGGGGAGCAGGGAAATCAGTCTGTCCCTTGGGGAATAAATCATTCAGTCAGGGGACAGGAAAAAGGTGATGAAGCACACAAAAGCTAAAGAGGTGATTCCTGTCCAGGTGAGGCCAGAGCAAAAGGCAGGTGAGCTCAGGCTAACCTGCAGCAGACTAGCACAGGCCCACCCATCCAGTTTAAACACACAAAAAAAAGAAAAAAATAACCTAAAAAAGGGAACATCGTCTCCTCTCAATGACACCAGTTTCTTCTGAAGAGATTTGTGCTATTTACAAGAATCAAAATGAATGAACTCAAACAGAGATGCAGTAAATCTACCACCCAGCACATTTAATATGCCCTATTACAACAGAGAATGCAGTAAATCTACCACCCAGCACATTTAATATGCACCATTACAACCGAGAATTCAGTAAATCTGCCACACGCCAACCAACAGCATACCTCTGTGCCAACCACAGCATTCTAAAACAACTGCCTGTGATGTCACTTCCTCACCCAGCACATGCCTGATGCTCCTAACAATGGGAAAGACCAGCACTGTGAAGGGTAAAACGAGCCCATGTCTCGAGCTGTGCCCGGAACAATAAGCGTTAAGCATTCGGCTCCTAAAGCATTATGTAATTAATTAAATAGTGTCATTCTTTGAAGCAAAACCTGATAATTAATTGCAAAAAGTTTCCACAAAGTGTGGTAGCCATGTTGATTCATAAATGCACACAAAGCTCTTTCAAGTAATAAATCATGCAACTTTAGGTGTCAAGTGTTTAATTAATGATCAGTATTAACTGCCTCTTTTAAAAAATAATTTCTAAAAAAAAATAAACTATACACAAAAACATCACACACGCAGTTAACATTACACAAGCAAGTAAGGCGTACCTTTCAATATGGAGCCTCAAGGATGGCAAAGCATACCCATGGGAAAACAGTCCATTACATCCATTACCATGCATTGGGCAGGAATACACCCTAGACAGGTCCCCAGTCACACATACCAATGCTAGGAATAGTTTTGATTTATCACACATACCATTCACTCACACACTCATACCTAGGGGCCATTTAGGCTCTCCAGTTAACCTAAGCTGCATGTTTTCTGACTGTGGGAGGAAACCGGAGTACCCAGAGGAAACCCACGTGGATGTGCTACCCACTGCACCACCGTGCCGCCCAAATCAAATGTTCACAACACAAAAATAAATAGGAATGATTTTCTAGTATTTTTTTTTTGTTCTTCAAAAGGTGTTTTTGCTGCTTTCAAACTCACACTTTCATGTGAACACAATTTAAGAGTCTCTGTTCATCTGGATCTTTCCCCTGCTCACCCCTTCAGCGACACGGGCACCATGCAGAAGCACGCCCGGGGGCACTCGAACCTGAGGCTGCCCGTCTGCCCGCAGTGCAGCAGGGCTTTCTCTGAGCACGCCAACCTGAAGTGTGCTGGGTGAGGAAGTGACATCACAGTCAGGTGATCTAGAATCTTGTGGTCATGGCAGAGGTAAGCTGTTGGGTGGCATATAGTGGATTTACTGCATTCTCTCTTGTTTGAGTTGCATCTGGTTTCTTACAAATAGTGGAAATCTCTTGAGAAGAAACTGGTGCTATTGAGAAGATGCGGTGTTTCCTTTTTTGGTTATTTTGATTTTTTGCAAAATGCATTTGTTCAAGTCCTTTTCTTATGTTACAAAGTAAGCTATTGTGACAGTTGGCAGAATATTGTCAATGGGAATATAACAACATTCAAGATTGTACAGTTGAAACAGAACAACCTTGGTTCTCCTTCCATCCACAACCCCTAACACTCATATTTCTGTACTTGGTATTTTTCTGGTTTTATGTTTCTCTTTTAAGGGCTTGCTACATATGTAATCAGTATGTGTTAAAGATCAGCATTTTTCATTCTTGCTTGCCATAGTTAATTTGCATTAGTGGTTAAAAAAATTATATTGCATGGCCTCTAAGGATGTCTGCAATTTAGTGATGTCACATATATTCTCTTTTTTTTAAATGTTAGTCGGGTCTGGAACTTTTACTCAATAAATCAGGTGAACTCGCTCATGTTTTCCTACATTGTGACTTGCACTGAATGAGACCGTTCTGGTAAATAATGTAAGGTATTGTAAAGTAATATGATGTGATCCGTTTCAACTGTCCCAAGTTTACCCTATCCAGCCGGCAGGGTTTGCGCAACATGGTGGCGTGACAAGTCAGAACATTATCGAGCTCTCAGCACTAAACTTTTATTGGATGCATTTTTTACAGTAGTTGACAAAGTTTAGTTGGTGAATATTGTTGAAGAAGGTTCTTTAATACATCCTGGCGTGAAATCGAACTTGCATAGCAAAAAATGCCTAAGTCTGTTCAAAAAAGACCGAGTGAACCTAGCAAGGAGGTAAAAAGTAGCATCCTTGCTAGCGACCACAACTACGACAATGGGATGGAGTGTAACATACAAGTGGATTTCCAAGAAGAGTTTCCCCCATTGCCCGCGACACCAAGTAAGCCCCCAGTTGCCAAGAAACCTACAATTTCTCATGTCCACACTGACAGTGATCTAAAATATGATTATATCGTTCGCACCCTGGCCAACCTTATCAACTCTAGAAGTGATGCAATTGAGAAAATGGTGGAAACCGTCTGTACTGAAATAAAAGACATGAAGCAGAAGATTGTTTTCATTGAAAAACAAGTGGAGAGAAGTGAGGAAACTGCCTTGAAATGCATGAATCGCATGTCCGACATGGAAAGTTATGTTAGGCGGTGGAATTTAAGGCTCTATGGTGTACCAGAAGCTGAAAATGAGAACGTGCGTGCAGAGGTGATTAGTGTATGCCAAGAGGTGCTACCAGAGAGGGAAAAGGGAGGGAGAGGGAAAAGCTTCCCGATGCCATAGATGTCGGGCATCAAGTGGGGAAACCGAGACGATCCGAAGCCCCGCGGTATCATTCTCAGGTTTATCTCCCGGCGGCACAGGGATGCAATGTGGAAATCTGCCAAAAACAGCGTTTTCCTTCAGAGAAAGGGATTGCGCTTCACTGAGGACTTGACAAACGAGAACAGAGAAAATAGACATAAACTGTGGCCACAAATCAGAAGAAATACAGCCAAATTTACTTTTGTTAAAGTGTTTAGTCAGATATGCTTAGTTATAATACTGAATTGGTGCTGATCTCGGTGCTATGATTCTAGTTAAGTTTATCTCAAAGTTTGCATAAATTATAACCATTACATTTGTTTGTTTACTACTGTTCGTATTAATCTGTTAATATTATCTTTTGTTTCACTTAATGCTAGGGGGCTACATAACAATGTTAAACATAGTGTTAATCAGTTGAACCTTCAGGGTCCAAGTTGATCTATGCGGTTGTTCCCTGCACTTGGACCGGTACTTCTCTCTAGGGTTTTCGTCATACTTGTTCCTGGTTATGGTTATACACTTTGATGTACGTCGCTCTGGATAAGAGCGTCTGCCAAATGCCTGTAATGTAATGTAATGTAAAGCTTTATTTCATTTGCTAAACAATTTAGGTCAGTTTTTTTTTTTACAAGAATCTCATTCTATCTCAGATGATGCCAATTATTGGAGATCTCAATGGGGTAACTCCATATGGCTCTCTCATGGTACAGAACGCTCAGCTGGGGTGACTACCTTAAAGAAGAGGTTTAACGAAGATGTCCTACTTACAGAATGTGATACAGGTGGTCACTTTATCTGCCAAGCAATTAAACACAACGATCTAGCCAGTATTTATGGTTACAACACAAAAGGGAAAATGATAGTTTTATTTCATCTATAGAAAACATATTGGTAGGCTGGTTAAATTAAAATAAATTCCCAAATGCCACTTTATTGTTAGGAGGGGACTTTAACAATATTTTGGATGGCAATATAGATAAATGACCTCCTGGCCAGCCAAATAGAACCAATACTAATTGTAAAGCCTTTATGGATAGATTTAGCCTTGTAGATCTGGAGAGTAAAGTATCCTAATAATAGATCATTTATATGGAGCAATAAAAACAGGCTCAAGTCAATCAAGGATAGATTTTTGGTTAATTTCTGAGAGTGATAACAAAGATGTTACTGATGTGGATATATGGCCCACTCCTCTTACGGATCATAAGGCTATATGCATTAAGATAAAACTGTCCACCTTTAAAACATGTGCTGCTCAATCAGTATACTGGAAACTCAATAGTTCTTTATTACTACATGATGAAGTTAAAAAAAAGAGGACACAGGTCTGATCTCATATTTGGAATTAATTGGGAACTTTCAAAATTTGAGGTTGGTAAAATCACTTATCTCATAAAAGTCCAGATACATTATTAGAGGAGGAGAAATTGGAACTAGCTCATTTGCAAGTTAAACTAGATGAATTATACAGTCAAAAAGCAAAAGGTGCATTTATCAGGTCTAGAACAAAATGACTTGAGGAAGGGGAACAAAATTCACACAATTTCTTTAATTTAGAAAAACATAATTCCAGTAATAATAATATTAATAGACTAAATGTTAATGGGGTTATTACAGAGGACTACAATATAATATCTAGTTACCGTAGTAACTTTTACAAAAATTCATATAGCTCTAAGTTTTGCCAAGCATCAGCTGATACCTTTTTGAACTCTCTGACAGTTAAATCTATTGATAAAAATGAAATGGAGTTATGTGATAAACCTATCATTCTTGAGGAGATTAAGAATGCAATTAATCTTCTTAAAAAAACTAACAAATTACCAGGTACTGATGGACTGAACTCAGAATTTTACAAATCATTTGCTAACAAACTGGCTCCTTTTTTATTTGAAGTCTTTGCAGAGTATAGAAAAAGAATATCTCCCAAGCACCATGACTCACGGGTTGACTACTTTAATCCCCAAACCCAACAAAGACACATTATTTATTGACAATTGGCGTCCGATTTGTTTGCTGAATAATTATTATAAGATATTTGCTCTAATATTGGCTAAAAGACTTAAGATGGTGCTGGACTTGATTATTGAAGAAACACAGTCAGGTTTCATGACAAAAAGACAATATAATACAATATAACAAACAATATCAGATTACTCCTGGACATTCTGGATTACTCAGAATTGATTGATGATAATGGCTTCATTTTATTTTTAGACTTCTATAAAGCCTTCGATACAGTGGAGCATCAGTTCATTTTACAATTCTTAAAGAAATTTGGTTTCGGTAATTACTTCTGTACAGCTATTAAAACTCTTTAAGTTTAGTAATAGTTCTGTTAAACTAATGGGTGGTACATCCCCAAGATTTAATCTGTCTAGAGGCATTAGGCAGGGTTGCCCCACCTCCCCGTACCTCTTCCTGATAGTGGCTCAGCTTTTGGCAGACCATATTAAACCTAGTGCTGTGAAAGGTATCTCTCTTATTGGAAAAGAATTAGTCATAACTCAGCTGGCAGGTTACTCCACACTATTCTAACAAAATGAAAATAAAATTTCTGTCACCATTGAAGTAATCAGGGAGTTCTCAGAGGCTTCTGGTCTGTACTTGAATTTAAATAAGTGTGAACTTATGGCCATTAAGAAGTGCTCTAAATCTGCCCTTTATAATATTCCAATATGTATATATCCAATAATATTCCAAAAATGAAGTACTATATTTAGGAATATTAATTACTAAGGATCAACAGAAGAGAATCTCCTTAAATTTTAATCCAATTATACAAAAAACTCAAAGAAAATTAAACCAATGGCTCTTAAGGGATCTCTCGTTAAGAGGCAGAATAATTACTAAGGCAGAGGGAATCTCCCGACTGAAATATGCGGCTTTGGCTCTACATCTTTGACAAAATGATCTTCAATTTCATTACTCAAAGAAAACAGTTCTCATGAATTCTTATGAAAATGGTAATGGGCTTAATTTTTTTTTATTTTTATACTTTAAATAATACATTTAAGATAAATTGGCTGAAGCAATTTTTCAGAAACCCGACCATTTGGAATGTTATACTTCTCCATATATTATCTAAAATGGGTGGCTTAAACTTTTTTCTTGTTTGTAACTATAATATTGATAAAAAATCCCTGTAAAAATGTCTGCTTTTCATCGCCAGGCTTTCTTGTCATGGTTTCTCATCTATAAACACAATTTTTCGTCTCATAACTATTTTATATGGACTAACAAGGACATTTTATATAAACACAAACAAAAAAATTTCTCTTTATGGAATATTGGATTCACAATAATATTATGTTGTTAGATCAGTTATTTAATATGGATGGTCTTTCTCTTTACTAAGATTTTCTGTCAGAATATAATATCCCTGTAATGCCTGGGGATTATGCAAAAGTCTTTGGTACAATACCCTCTGGAGTCTGTATGTTGTTTAAATCTCAGCCAAGGATTAATGTCCAACAATTGCCCTTGTTATCTTCAACATACACTCCCATATGCAAAATTTGTTTTCCACTTATTCTGGTAATAACAACAGATCTGTAAGAGCTCTGTTCCAAAGAGATATTACCACATTACCATATGCGATTTCATATTGGAATCAATTTGTGGATGATATGGTATGGAAGAAGGCCTGGCTTCTACCTAATTGATACTTAATCACCAATAAAGTTAAGGAAATTTCTTTTTAAACTCATCCATAAATTCTATCCAGCTAAACACTATGCTATGAATGTCCAGAAACTGTTACATTTATTTTGGCATTGCCCAATTGTGAAGAATTTCTGGCAAAACCTATGTGCTTTCATTACTGGAAATATTTATGAAAGTTTTATCTTACTTTGGAAGAATGTATTGTTTGGTTTCCTGGAAAATAATACACAGAAAAACACTTATGTGTACTTGATAAATCTTATTATTATAATGGCCAAATTCCACATCCATAAATCTAAATTTACAGGTAAGAAACCATGCTTTACTGCCTTTAGCAATGAGTTCCAACAATACATTCACTTAATTGAACACTCTCTAAAACAAAACGCAATGAAAACTATAACAGCTTGCACTGTGTTAAGTTTTTATATAGATCTTTACACCCCCCCCCCCACCCCCCCCCCCCCCCCCCCCCCCCCCCCCCCCCCCCCCCCCCGTGCTACACTATATTGTTAAAACGTGTACATCCTTTTTTCCCTATTGTTTATTTGTTTTTTTTTTTTTTTTTTTTTTTTTTTACTATGTATACCCTGTTGTACTTATCTTATCATATACATGTAAGATGTCTTTGTTAATCAAAATAAAAAAGTGAAACGAAAATTAAAAAAAAAAAAAAATACCCTTCCCAGCCGGCAGGTGACCGACCCTCAACGTTGAAATGTCGTTGAAATAATGTCAGTTGTTGTTTCAAGGTTGAAACAACGTTTAATGCTGAATGTTGTAAAAAGGTTAACAAAATACTTATAAATCAACGTTGAAATTTTAACAAGATCTGTACGTTGAATCAACATATATGTCTTCAACAACTTTCTGCTTTTTAAATTATTATGATCATTATTATTTTATTAGCATTTTATTATATTTTGATCATAAGACCACTTCAAAAATCTAAATTTATATATGCCTATAATTATATATAAAGTTATGTTCTTATATTTTTTAGATACTGAAACGTTGAAACAACGTCGCGATATCAATGTTGACAGCTTTCAAAATAGAAACAAAATTCAACAGTGATTCAACCTTGATCCACGACATCCACGACGTTGATTCACCCGTGAATAAACGTTGAAATTCCGGCTCGGTTTGGTGATATAAACACTTTCGGTTTAGTTTTCCTGAAAGAGATCTACAGCTTTTGTTCCACAGCTACACTTCCCAAGAGTCTATCATTAACGAAGATATTTCAATAATATTTATTGGCCTTATATAGCAAAGTTTTTGCTTTTTGGGAGAGTTTGAATGGGCGGCTTTGCCTATATGAAGCAAGGTCTGGTTGACAATGAGAACTATAAGTAATCTAACAAAGTAAATACAGTGAACACACACCCTTTCCCCCTAAACGAAACTTAAACGAATACTTTGCTTGCATATAAAATTGCCTGGCAGTCAATCGTTGTTTCAGTGTCAAACGCGCCCGGTTTGGAGCAACAGTCTGTGAAAAAGATTCCGATTTTACATTCCTACTTCGCCTTCTTCTTATGCAGAAAAACGTTGTGGATAAATTTTAGAATCGATTTTTCAGGTAAGTGAAGAAAAAGCATTTGTTTATGTCAACAAAGGTCAGACTAGCACCAGGTTTATCGCTAAGGATCGTGCAGGAATAGGGTTTGCTACGTAGGCTATCGGTTTGAGTTAAGGATTAGCTATTCGTTTTTCCTTGCTTAGCATAGTTCATTTGGGTTTAGTGATGTCATATTCTCTTTTCTATTGACATGTTGTTAGTCACGTCTGACACAATTACTTAATAAATCAGGTTGAACTTATTAATGTTTTCCTACATTCTAATTCGTTCTGAATGAGAGCATCTCCTAAATAAATGTAATGTAATGTAATCCTTTTCAACTGTCCACTCCCAAGATTACCCTTTGGTGACGTAAACACTTTCGGTTTACTTTTCCTGGAAGAGATTCACAGCTTTTGTTCCACAACTAGACTACTCAAGAGATAATCGTGAAAATATCTTATTGAGATTTCAATAAGATGTATTGGCCTTACAAAGTTAGCAAAGTTCATGTTGACAATGAGAAGTAGAATTGATCTACAGGTAACAATCACTTGTGAAGTGAACACTTTTGAATCCTTAATGCATCTGACTAAAATGATCATTGTTTATTCACAAAAATACAAGACAATTAAACTTAGCTAAAAACCTATTTCAATCGTATGAGATTCATCTGCCAACTCGATTTATATTTTAAAATAACGGAATAATTCTTGGCTGTCCTTCATCTCCAACCCCTAACACTTCTAAATGTTATAAAAGGTGCTTTGACTGTGGTGTAATTGTATGATGTTTGCCCAGATGGAGGCAGGTGGATTGCTCCCAGTGCTGCAGTGAATGCTCCAAATTGCTCTGCAAAGACACCTGTCACAGGTAAGGATAGCAAGCTAGCACCCAGGTCCCCTAGCTTCATTTGCAGAGCAACAGAAAGCATTAGCCCAGCTTGTTAAATTAGTTAAAGCAGTAGCAATTATATGAAGTTGAACTTAATAGCTGATTATTTAGATAGCTGTCCTATGACTCTATTTTAATGATCTTAGCTCATGGTCTGAAGTGCATGGCAAAAGTGCATTTAGTGCATGGTCAAATCCACTTTTAATAATTGTGAATAATCTGAGTGCAAATTAAGGTGCAGGATTCAAATGGGCTGAACTTAGTCTCTTAATTAAAGTTGTGTCTTGGCCATAACATGCAATAAAGCAGTCCCTTTAAAAGCCACCTGCTTTTCCACCTTGGCAGATTGCTAATATAATGGAGGATTTAGCAAGACTTTGAAAAGACAGATGAAACGGACCTGCTCACGCGCAAGGCTAAAGTGTGAGAGCACAGAATATATTAAAATATCCTAAAATTTTTGTAGACAATTTAAATTGAGAGTTTTGAAAAGAACTTTAGAGCCAGTGTTTTATCGTGTGTAGAGGGATCTGTCTACATTATGATGGCTGCCATTCTGTTTGCTTTATTGTCCCTCTGTACTCTGACTGGCAGGAAGTGCCTGAGCACCCAATCAGCAAGAGCCACGCCCACTCTCCCACTCTGATAACCACACCCACTCCCAAAGCCACACCCACTCTGATGGTCACACAAACTCCCAGAGCCAGGGCCCCACCCCTGACACTCACCCTCTGAAAGATGACTCAGAGGTACACCCTGGCTAATCAGTCAGTCTTTATTTCTGTACAGCATCAGTTACACACTTTTGAAAATCACTTTGAATTACTCAAGGTGAGTCAATAATTCACTGCAGCAGCTACAGTTGAATCTCAGGGACATGAACATGTCAGGGATGGATATATTGATTGAAATCATGTGAATAAATGCTGTGATTACAATGAAGGGGAATTCATTTAGATCTAAGATGACACCTCAAAAGATAAAGTGTGTACTAGCACACAGAATAGCGCAGTAACTCACACACTTTTTAAATCTGATCAGTGAGCAAACTTTAGACAACCCGCTCTGGGTGTCAGTACTTGACCCAGTGAAAATACTGTATATAGTAGAAATGTATAAATGTCTATCTGCAGGCAAAATCTACTGATTTTTAATGTACCAGTATTTGTAAGCCTGCTGACTATCTACCAATGTTGAATAAAGTTGGCTGCCAATTTCAAGGATGTTAAGAAAATCATACCTAGCTTGTTATAGATGCAGCTAGTTTGCTGAACTGCATTCATTTTCCACCATTTGATTAGTTTACTTGTTCAGTCATTCCTTATTGCTTATATCAGATTAAATTGTTTTCTAGTAGAACTATTCTTGCTGAAACGATGTTTGTGTGCAATATCAGAATTCAGTGTCAATTCACAATTAAATGAAATTTCCCAAACTATGGGTAAAACGGGATGAAAAAGGGGGTAAATAAAAGTCTGATTTACAGGAAACTTTGAAAGAGCAGAAAGAAAAGGACAAATCACAGACAAGTCTGTTGGAATCTGAAAACCAGCAGAGAGACACAACACCTGCTGAGCACATCACACCTGGCACACCTGCTCCAGGTACAAAGAAACAGGTTTTCAAACCATATACAAATAATCTCACTTTTAATCTAAATTTGACTTTGGGTGGATGATAAGGGTTGAGGACTCTTCCTTGCTCCTCTTATACCAGGGCGTGTGACTGTGGTCTGTCTCTGAACATCTCTGCAGCAGATTCTGAGCATCAGGAGGAGACCACAGACAACAGATCCAGTCTGGGCCCAGAACCAGCACCAGAGAACCCATCCTCATGCCCTGCCCAGGCCCAGCCCTCTTCTGCAGACCCAGCTAAGTCAGACGCAAAGAGTGGTTTAGCGGGTACTGACACCATGGATGGGACTTTGAGTAAAGACACCAAACACACTGTGTGTACTGCGCAGGAGGAAGAGGTGAGAGTTCTTCCACCAACTCCAGAGCAAGCACAAAACTCCAGTCCTGGAGGGATGCAATGGCTGCAGGTTTAACTCCAGTCCCGGAGGGATGCAATGGCTGCAGGTTTAACTCCAGTCTTGGAGGGATGCAATAGCTGCAGGTTTAACGCCAGTCCTGGAGGGCCGCAGTGTCTGCAGGTTTAATTCCAGTCCTGAAGGACCTTTTTAGGCAAATGGCTATTTAAGTTTTACTTAAATTAGGCAGATAAGTGCTTAAATACACCAAAAACCAAACATTGCAGCCCTCCAATACTTGACTCACATTCAGACACACCCAGACGTCTGTCTCAGAAGCATGTGATTGGTCAGCTTGGATGACTGACAGGTCTCGGCTGAATTACTCACCTCTGCCGCACTTTCTAAAGACACTCAAACTAGCCTTATTAAACTCTACTGCAGCTCTTACACAGGGGTTTGGGTGTGGCTCTGTTGCAGGTATTTGAAGATGCTGTGGAGTACCTTGAAGATGAGGCTAAGGTAAGTTTTCCAAGAAAGGTTCTCACTGTTAATAATCACTCTGACAAAGTAAAAGTTTTAATCATTCATTATTTGGGGCCTTGTTTGACAACTGCTGATATGCACATATTTGATCATAAATTGTGCGTGTCCTGAAATTCACAGCAGTGCTGTGAAAGTCCAATAATAAAAAGCCAGCTCCGGAATATATAAGCTATTGAGTAATAAGACTTGCAAAATATGAATATCCTGCCTATGGTGTTTTTTCATTGAAGGAAACTGAAGACTCAAAGGAGGTTGTGAGTGTGTCTAAAGATAAGACCGTCAGTAAAGGTGAGGACCCCATGAAGAGACACCTGGCTAACTGTGTGTTTTAATACCTGTGTGTTTTGAAATCTGTGTTTTTGGTTCACACTTGTATTGGAGTCCTCCTGGGAAAACCATGTTGCTGCTGGAAGAGGTGTTGTTGGGGCAGTAGGGGGCACTCTTCCCTCTGGTCTAAACAGAAACCCAGTGTCCCAGCACAGTTTGGGAGAAGGGGTCCTGGTCCTGGCCAAATCCCCAAAAATAAACTAACTCGCTACATCTGACCACTAATCATCCCCTATATCTGATTGGCTGTAGAATACCTTACATTTTCCAACCACTTTAATTCCCCAGGTTGCCACAGTAGAAGAGAATTGAATTTTGGTGACCTGCCTGGTGAAGGTGGGGGTCTAGTGCTATAACAGCAGTGCCTTCTGAGTCCACGATAAACTTAATGAAAGAGTATATTGTCTGTTACCCTTTATTAAAAACAGCCTGACATGATAAAATATGGAATGGAAATGTTTTTAGTGTGTAAAATAAACTGTTAGAGCACCTTTCTACTGTATTGGCCTGGGAGCAAATCCTGACCATGCCTGTGCTATCGGAGGCCGGTAGCCCCACAGGTGCATTAATGGCCATAGTGTCACTCAGAGTTAGGGAAGATGCAGTCTGCCTGGATCAGTAGTGCTTTTCAGTGTGCCAGTGTCTGGTAGGAATTTTGTAACAAAAATGATGGTGTTTTAAATACAGATAACAAACAGGAGCTCTATTCGATGTTTTTATAAAATGTCTGGCAGGAAGGAGTACAGTCTTCCAAGATATAAAGTCCAACACATGAGTTTATATCGTTTTCAGAGACAAAAAACTGTTGTTCCAGCCTATTAGATTCGTTCAATCACCATATTCAAAAATTCCATTTGTGGCCAATCACGGGCTAGGATCAGGGAGTCCATACCAACACTAACCATGTGGGCCTCCTCCAATTGACATATCTTTGGACCCCCTAATGCTCTTAATTTATACTGCTGCTGGGGTCTACCTCCTCTTGAAGATACATTGTATGGGCTAAATGCATACGTAATATTTAGACTTCTCATTTAAAACCTTATAAATATGGGCTATGAGTTTACCCTTTTTCAAGTCATTATTATGATGTCCAATTATCAAATTCTTACGTGGGGTGCATGATAAGGGTTGGGGACCCTTTCTTGCTCCTCTTATAGCAGGGAGTGTGACTGTGGTCTGTCTCTGAACATCTCTGGTGCAGATTCTGGGTATCAGGAAGAGGCCACAGACAACAGATCCAGTCCGGGCCCAGAACCAGCACCAGAGGACCCATCCTCATGCCTGGCCCAGTCCCAGCCCTCCTCTGCAGGCCCAGCTAAGTCAGACACAGAGAGTGGTTTAGCAGATACTGACACCATGGATGGGACTTTGAGTAAAGACATCAAAGACACTGTGTGTACTGCACAGGAGGAGAAGAAGGTGAGAGTTCTTACACAAACCCCAGAGCAGGGACCAAACTCCAGTCCTGGAGGGACGCAGTGGGATCTTTTCAGTGTTCTTTGTGTGTATTTTTCAGTGTTTCGTGTACTTAAAATTATTTTTAAATATCAGCATATAATCTCACTTCTCAATGAAATGAGATTTCCCAAATTGTGGGTAAAAGGGGATGAAAAGGGGGGTAAATTAAGGTCTGATTTACAGGAAAATTTGAAAGAGCAGAAAGATAAGGAAGGATCACAGACAAGTCTGTTGGAATCTGAAAACCAGCACAGAGACACAACACCTGCTGAGCACTTCACACCTGGCACACCTGCCCCAGGTACAAAGAAACAGGATTTCAAATCATATACAAATAATTTCACTTTTGATCTAAATTTGACTTATGGTGTACGATGTGGGTTGAGGACCCTGCCTTGGACCTCTTGTACCAGGGAGTGTGACTGTGGTCTGTCTCTGAACATCTCTGGTGCAGATTGTAAGTATCAGGAGGAGACCACAGACACCAGATCCAGTCTGGGCCCAGGACCAGCACCAGAGGACCCATCCTCATGCCTGGCCCAGTCCCAGCCCTCCTCTGCAGACCCAGATAAGTCAGACGCAAAGAGTGGTTTAGCAGATGCTGACACCACGGATGGGATTTTGAGTAAAGACACCAAAGACACTGTGTGTACTGCACAGGAGGAGGAGGAGGATGAGGAGAAGGAGGAGGATGAGCAGGAGGAGGAGAAGGAGGAGAAGGAGGTGAGAGTTCTTACACAAATCCCAGAGCAGGGTCCAAACTCCAGCACTGGAGGGACGCAGTGGGATCTTTTCAGTGTTCTTTGTGTGTATTTTTCAGTGTTTCATGTACTTAATTTTTTTTTAAATATCAGCATGTAATCTCACTTCTCAATGAAATGAGATTTCCCAAATTGTGGGTAAAAGGGGGATGAAAAGGGGGGTAAATGAAAGTCTGATTTACAGGAAGAGAGGAAAGAAAAGGACGAATCACAGACAAGTCTGTTGGAGTCTGAGAACCAGCAGACAGACACAACACCTGCTGAGCACATCACACCTGACACACCTGCCCCAGGTACAAAGAAACCGGTTTTCAAATCATATACAAATAATTTCAGTTTTGAAATTCAGTTTTGAAATTAATGAAAGAGTATATTTTCTGTTACCCTTTATTAAATGCAGCCTGACATGATAAAATATGGAAGGAAAATGTTTTTAGTGTGTAAAATAAACTGTTAGAGCATGTTTCTACTGTATTGGCCTGGGAGCAAATCCTGACCATGCCTGTGCTATCGGAGGCCGGTAGCCCCACAGGTGCATTAATGGCCATAGTGTCACTCAGAGTTAGGGAAGATGCAGTCTGCCTGGATCAGTAGTGCTTTTCAGTGTGCCCGTGTCTGGTAGGAATTTTGTAACAAAAATGATGGTGTTTAAAATAAAGATAACAAACAGGAGCTCTATTTGATGTTTTTATAAAATGACCGGTCGGAAGAAGTACAGGTACAGTCTTCCAAGACATAAAGTCCAACACATGAGTTTATATAGTTTTCAGAGACAAAGAACTGTTGTTCCAGCCAATTAGATTCATTCAATCACCATATTCAAAAATTCCATTTGTGGCCAATCACGGGCTAAGATCAGGGAGTCCATACCAACACTAACCATGTGGGCCTCCTCCAATTGACATATCCTTGGACCCCCTAATGCACTTAATTTATACTGCTGCTGGGGTCTACTTCCTCTTGCAGATATGTTGTATGGGGTGAAAAAGCATAGTTAGTTATATTGGCTTGTAAAGGTAAATATTCAGCACTTAGTGAAATATATTTTTCCAGTTACTGTAAGGTCAATATGACATTTTATATAAATGCTTGTACAATGCTTTATGTAAGGAAATTTTCAGTCATAACCCAGCAATATGTATTTGTTGTCTTGTGTGATTTTTTATATTGTAGAGGTACACATAAATGAATAAAAACTTGCATATCCTGTTTAAAGGCTAAGAGATCCTTTCCACTCTGTTCTCTCAAATAGAGCCATGTGCCCCTGGGAGGGTGGAAGCCACTGATGTGAAGAGCAGGTCAGTGAGGCTGTGCTGGGAAAGACCGGTCAGCGTGGAGGGAGTTTCTCATGAGATCCACATCACCTACAGCTGTGAGGGAGAAGAGCCCAGATCACAGATATGTGCACCAAACACCACCACAGCTGTCCTTTCTGATCTGAGACCTGGGATGGATTATACTTTCAACATCACTGCAGTCCTTCCAAACGGCATCTGCAGCAAGACCAGCTCAACATCCATACAAACAAGTCAGTGATAAAAATATATTCATTTGAGGATGCATATTTAATATTTCTACTTGTCATTTAAAACCTCATAAAAATAGGCTGTATTGTTCAGGTCCTTTTTGTAAGCATTACATTCACAATCTATTATTAGTCATTTTAAATGGATTGTATGTCACTGTACAGAAATGTAGTAATGCAATTATTTCGACAATGACAGGAACTAGTCTGGATGAGCTGGTGTGTGACTTGGGACTGGAACACCACCTGAAGAACAAGCTGACTCTGAGCAAGGTGCTGGAGATTGATGGAGAGACTTTAACTGATGAAAGCATCCAGTCTCTGAAATCTCTGCCGTGGTGTTTCCTGAGGAGGTTAATGATGGTGAATGTGACTGCTAGGAGTGTGAGCTGCACCTCAAAACAGGATAAAGGACCCCAGACCCTGGGCAGCTTACTGAACACCCTGTGCAATCCACAGGGCCACAGCAACAGAGTCAACCCCCTGGACCTCATAACTGCTATATTTCTCTGCTCTGATGGCTTTCTCCAGCAGGAGATGGTTTTGAAAATGTCCATGTGCCAGTTCTCTGTGCCTCTGCTGCTTCCTAAGTGTGATACACTGCAGTGCACTTTAATGCTCTGGGCCATGAGGGATATTGTGAAAAAGTTCAAGCCGCACTCTTTGGAGGACCAAAGAGGGTTTGTGGAGGAGAACATTGTTCTTTCTGAGCTCCCCATGGTCTCGTTTGTGAGGCTGAGAAACAGCAGCTTGTCCAAGTCTCAGATCCTGAACCAAGTTCTCAGCAACCCTCAGCAGTACCATGACACCTTTGTTCACAGAAACATGGAGTGTGGTGACAACCCAAAGAGGATTTCCAATGGGCTGGTGGAGATCAGCTGGTATCTGCCCTGTGGGAAGAGAAACATCGACATCTTCTCTGAGCCACTGGCTATAGCTAACCTCCGTGGGGACCTTAGGGACTTTGAAACTCAGTACGCTTTCCTTTGTCACAACTCTGCTGCCGTGTTTGTGTTTTGTGATGATTTTGGGTCTGAATACAAATTTTTGGAGTCCCAGCACATGAAGGCTCATTGGTTCTGGATCATCAATTCACAGAGCAAGAGCTTCAATAAAGATGATTTCAGCAGATGCGTTTCTGAGTTACAGCTACAAACCAGCAACATCATCATAAGGGGTCCGCAGATGAATGATGCAGAATTCATCAAAACCCTGCGTTTGGCTATCAGTGGCATTTTAAAGGGAAACATGATCAAAATGAGCATTGAACGGATGTCTGATGTTGCCCATGAGCTTGGAATCCATGTTGATGAAGATTGTGACTGCTGTAAGAATGGAAAGCAGAAGGCTGATGAAATCACAAAAAGGATTTCTGATATACCGAGCTTCAAGGAGAAAGAGCTGCCCTTGCAAGGGACTGCATGGAAACAGCTGGCCAAACTGGAGAAGGAAGAGTGCAGGATGAAAAGTGCTGGGGAGAAAAACATTGAAGTTTACAGGAACGAGCTTGCAGAACAGAAGCAGCAGCTCAGAGCACAGCAGAGGGCTCACAGCATCTCAGAGTCTATGTCCCGTTTCATCTCTGCAATGTCCAGTTCCACAGAGGAGCGCAAGTATTTCCTCAAGTGGATGAGGATCAACCTGGACAACCTGTCACGCAAAAGCCTTCCACTCCTTCAGGCCGAGTACAAGGAACAGTGTCAGAATTCTCAGGAAAACAAAGAGCTCATTGCAGCGTTGGACAGGAAGATCTCCAGTTGCTCCTTGGGGACAGAGCACTTCCTGCGGGAAATGGGTCAGCTGTACGAGTCAGCCTGCTCACTCCCTGAAGGCCCCACCCCTCAAATTCAGAACCTGCCACGTCTGTGTGCTGAGCTGCTGCAGGAAGGCTTTCCTCTGGAGCTGGTGGATGGAGATGCATCCAACATTCCTCAGCAGTGGGTGACCCAGGTTCTGAAGGAACTTGATCAACTAACACAGTATAAATGTAAGATCCGGGTGGTCACTGTACTGGGGGTGCAGAGCACTGGGAAGTCCACCCTCCTGAACACCATGTTCGGGGTCCAGTTTGCCGTCAGTAGTGGCAGGTGCACAAGAGGGGCCTTCATGCTCCTCATCAAAGTAAAAGAGGATTTTAAAGAGCAGCTTGGTTGTGACTACATCATGGTTATTGACACTGAAGGATTGAAGTCAGCAGAGTTGGCCCAGTTGGATGATAGTTGCGAGCATGATAATGAACTGGCCACTCTGGTGGTGGGGCTGAGTGACATCACTGTCATCAACATCGCCATGGAGAACTGCACTGAAATGAAGGACATCCTGCAGATTGTGGTGCACGCCTTCCTGCGCATGAAGGAAGTTGGGAGAAAACCCTGCTGTCAGTTTGTGCACCAGAATGTCCCGGACCTCTCTGCCCATGACAAAAACCTGAGGGACAGGAAGCATCTGCTGGAGCAGCTGGATGAGATGACCCAAGCAGCAGCTAAGATGGAAAAGAGGGGACACAACAAAAAATTTACTGATGTCATGGAGTACGATCCAGAGAGAAACACATGGTACATCCCTGGGCTCTGGCATGGCAACCCTCCCATGGCACCGGTGAATGCTGGCTACAGTGAGTCTGTGAATCTGTTCAAGAGGAGTGTGATTGAGCATTTTAAAGAACACAAATCTGGAAAGAGCTCACCACACACATTCATTGAGTTCCTTGAATGGACCAGGAGTTTGTGGAGCGCAGTGAAGTATGAGAACTTCATCTTCAGTTTCCGCAACAGCCTGGTGGCTGATGCTTATACTCAGCTTTGCACTGAGTTCAACACATGGGAGTGGGCCTTCAGGAAGAGCATGTTCTCCTGGTTAAGCCAAGCTGAGACAAAGGTTTCAAACTCTGGTTCAGTGGCAGCACAGTCTCAGCCATTCTCCAATGTGGATGACTTGATGAGCAGCCTGAAAAATGAGGCCTCTGTAGAACTGGCTAAAGGGGAGAAGCGAATTGTGGACAATCTCACTGAATTCTATGATAGACCAGAGGGACACGTTCACTTGGTAGAGAAGTACAAGCAGGAATTCATGAACTCAGCCAAAGCCATCAGGAAGGAGACAGAGCACTCTGTTAAAAACAAGCTAGATGCCACTGTGGAGATTAGAAAGGGTATGTTCAGGTTAGAGAAAATCAAGAAAAATCATACAGCTGCAATGGAGCAGAAGGTGCTGGATCTGATTGAGAACTGCAGGAAAAGTAAAGATCTGTCAGATCAAGAGCTGGAGACTGAATTTGAGAAGATGTGGAATGAGGCTGTGAAAGAACTGCAGTTCTGTGGCCTGGAAAAACGAGATATTGTCCAAGATATCCAACACCAGCTGTGGGCTAACTTAGAGATGAAAGGCAGCTCAGTACGTGAAATGCTGTTGAAAGTTGGCAACTTGTCTGAATGTGGAATGGAGCCATTCAAAGTGAAGAGTAAAGGAATGCTTAAAAAGTTATGGAATGCATTTTTAGGAAAAGAGCAGAAGATAAATACACAAAATATGGCTGATCACATCATTGAGTGCAGCAGGAAGTTTGTAGCTGAAAAAGTGAGAACAAGGTCTGATTACCATAACACATACATGATTGGCTTGTTTCATATAATAGATGAAATCCTGGAGAGACACAGGGATCTGGAAACAAGTACTGACTTTCAGGTCAAGTTGAAGATCCACATCTGTGGACATGCAGCACGGGAGTTTCAAAAAATGCATTTGGATTTTATCCATGCAAATGATCCCCGTCACTGTCTGGAGCAGTTCAAGCAACAGTACTGCACTGACTTTAAGGACCTGTTCAATAAAAGAGACCAGTGTCAGAAGAAAGCAGAGGAGTTCACCTACAACTGTCTTGCACCTGCAGTGAAGGAATACATCACCAAGTCTCTGGGCCCTGACCTTGTGGATGAAGTGTTGACAGGGCAGAAAGGCATTGATTTCAGCACTCGATCTTTCTTCCAGTTCTCGATTCTCAAGCAGCTGCTTTCAGATGATGACTTTGAGAACTTTGTGAATTACATAAGAAACTACGAGAGCTTTGTGCAGGGCTGGATATTTGAGCAGATGGTGAAGCAGTTCTCAGAGGGAGATGGCCTGAGGAACATTGAGATTAAGCACCTGAAGGTGATGGTAAAAAGATTAAAGGAAGCCGTTAAGAATGCAGAGATGAAGGCCAATGAAAGAGCGACAGAAAGGGGTGAAGAGGACCAGAACATTCAGCAGTTCATTCGGGATATCTGTAGTGGCCTACAGGAGCTCATCATCCCCAAAGACCCCCTTGAAGTGGTCCTGGCCTTAAACACTGCCAAGCCAGAAGACTTTTCTCGGTGTCTGAAGGTGCTTGTGGATGAAATGGAGGAGTCCTTTACTGCAGAGTTTCAGGGAGGTGGGGATGTGAGGGCCAGGCTGACCTCACTACCCTTTCAGCCACAGAAGGAGCTGTTTAACAGGGTGTTTGGCTGTGGGAGGCAGTGTCCCTTCTGCATGACCCCATGTGAAGCAGGCGGAAAATACCACACAGAGCACTTTGCTTCCATTCACCGTCCTCAGGGGATCGGGAGATACAGATTTGTGGACTCCGGTATATTAATGTGTGAGGTCTGCTGCACCAGTGTTGCCAGTGAGAGAAAATTCAGGTCGAGTGAAACACAGTGGAAATGGCATCCATACAAGGACTATCAGAGCTTTTACCCTGACTGGCGCATCCAGCCTGACACCAGCATCCAGGCCTCAGACTACTGGAAGTACGTCTTCAACAGGTTTAACAAGCAGTTTGCCAAGGAATATTATGCTAAGCCTGCAGACATCCCCTCTCTTTGGAGAGTTATAACCCACGACCGAGCCATGAAAAGCCTGGAGGAATCCTTCCAGATGAAAACAGAAGGAGATTAAATTTAATGGATTATATGGCCCCTGTGTCAGTCAGGTTGAAAATTTATTTTCTGAGTGGCATTAATTAATAGTCTACTCACACCTATCATGGCTAATCACAAAAAGTGCCCCAACCAAGTTGAATCCTATGAAAGAAAAGGCCATAGGTTAAAAATAAAAATACAATAAACATAAAACACATTTCAAAAAGGGAGCATTAAATTAAATCATCACTGATGTTAAGAAAGAGAGAGAATCACTGATGCATACATTACTGCATTTAAACATATAAAACCACATACATGCTAAAAGGGGATGTTACCTCTATCATAACCTATGCAGCTTTTATCTATACACACTGTCTGAGTTAGCATGGCTGAGCTTTGTTCATTATTCCATTGTTTAGATGCATAATCAGGGATGGTAACTAGGCTGAGATATTTTAAGTTTGTTTAATTTTGTGACCTTCTCTATATCAAAAAGAATACTTTTAACGAAAATACAAATTACATTTTATGTTTCATTCTATGCTTCCTATAATGAATCTTTTCTATTAATAAAGCACATAACCTTTTTGTATTATTGATAATATTACCAGCTCTTCATCACTGCTTGCTTGGCTGTTTGAAGTCATACATTATTAAGTGCCTTGATAATCTGTTTACACAATAGCATAGCTTTCATTCATTCAAATAGTTTCAACACATGATTTCTTGTTACAATGTTAAAAGGATTGTTGTCACTTTATAAACCTTTGTTATCACTTTATAAGCCTTAATATAGAAATTCACTGTTCCTGAAAAAAAGAAAATTGACCTTTGAGGCCCAAAGATGCCATCCATCCATCCATTATCTATACCTGCTTATCATGGTCAGGGACGCGGGGGCTGCTGGAGCCTATCCCAGCATGCATTGGGAGAGAAGCAGGAATATACCCTGGACAGATCGCCACACACACCATCCACTCATCCCTATGGGCAATTTAGAGTCTCCAGTTGACCTGCCGGCAAGTCTTTGGACTGTGGGAGGACATGCAAACTCCACACAGAAAGGCCCAGGGATTCGAACCTAGGACTGCACCACTGTGCTGCCCTTATAGCTTTCATGATGACTGTTTATTTTTCTTTTTTAGAAAGCTGGATTCAAAATTTGTTTTGCTTCTTTGCACTTAGTAAAATTGATGTATTTCACCATGTTTGAGCACTTATTACTTGCACAAATGGCATAATCAAAATAAATGTTTAATTTCATCTGAACTTGATGAACAGTCCCTTATTTTCTTCACTGCCTGAACAACTGAGCCGCCTGAAGACAATGGCAGTATCTTCATTCTACCACTAGATGGCAATAAATCCATTTAACATCACATCATTGCTGCTGGCTTTACCTTCTGTCACAGGCAGCTGAAAATACACAATTTACACTTGTGCTGAATGTAATTACCTGCACTGGGGAAAAAAAAACCTTTCCATGTTTATCAATGAAAGGGGCATAAAGATGAAACCTTGAACCTTCTAGTCTTACAATCAACCAGGATTTACATCAGGACTCAGTCACTGGAGTCTGTCCACTTTGAGTCAGAGACAGTGTGCTAGACCAGGACCTAACACATTATGGGGCAGGAGTGTGTTGAGTCAGCCATTTTAAAAGTGACAAAAAAATTAGATCGAAGCAGAAATTGACCCAGGATGCACCACACTGCTCCTCCAACAAACTGAGGGGAAACCAAATGCTGCTCCAAGACGTTCAGCAGATTCCACTGTCTTCACACATTTCAGAACAACAAAGCAAATGCATAATCACTCATACTTGTATATCCAACAGCCTCTTCACAAAGTGGAGGAAAGTGTTTCCAATCAAACCCAGAGATACTGAGGGGAGCAGGGAAAATCAGTCTGTCCCTTGGGGAATAAATCATTCAGTCAGGGGACAGGAAAAAGGTGATGAAGCACACAAAAGCTAAAGAGGAGACTCCTGTCCAGGTGAGGCCGGAGCAAAAGGCAGGTGAGCTCAGGCTAACCTGCTGCAGACTATCAGAGGCCCACCCATCCAGTTTAAACACACATTTTATAAAAACATAAAGATAACCAAAAAAGAGGGAACATCGTCTCCTCTCAATGGCACCAGTTTCTTCTGAAAAGATTTCCACTATTTACAAGAAACCAGAAACAATGAACTTAAACAGAGAATGCAGTAAATTTACCACCCAGCACATTTAATATGCACCATTGCAACTGAGAATTCAGTAAATCTACCACGCGCCAACCAACAGCTTACCTCCGACCACAGCATTTTAAAACACCTGACTGTGATGTCACTTCCTCACCCAGCACAGGCCTGGTGCTCCTAACAATGGGAAAGTCAATGTGATGACGAACATCAGCTGTGTCCAGATCAATAAGTGTTAAGCACTCAGCTCCTGAAACATAATGTAATGTATTAAATAGTGCAATTCTTTGAAGCAAAACTTGATAATTAATTGCAAAAAGTTTCCACAAAGTGCGGGAGCCATGTTGATTCATAAATTCAGACAAAGCTCTTTCAAGTAATAAATTATGCAACTGTCGTTGTCAAGTACTAAGTGTGGCAAGTGTTTAATTAATGATCAGTATTAACTGCCTCTTTTAAAAAATGATTTCAATCTATACACAAAAACATCACACAAGCAGTTAACATTACACAAGCAAGTAAGGCGTACCTTTCAATATGGAGCCCCAAGGATGGCAAAGCATACCCATGGGAAAACAGTTCATCAGATGTTCCATCCATCCATTATCTGTACCTGCTTATTCCTGCTCAGGGTTGGGGGGGGGGGGGGGCGGGGGCTGGAGCCTGTCCCATGCATTGGGCAGGAATACACCCTGGACAGGTCCCCAGTCTATCACACACATACCAATGCTAGGAATAGTTTTGATTTATCACACACATACCATTCACTCACACACTCATACCTAGGGGCCATTTAGGCTCTCTAGTTAACCTAAGCAGCATGTGTTCGGACTGTGAGAGGAAACCGGAGTACCCAGAGGAAACCCACGTGGACACGGGGGAACATGCAAACTCACACAGAAAGGCTGTGAGGCAACAGTGCTACCCACTGCACCACCGTGCCACCCAAATCAAATGTACAGGAATGATTTTTTTACTTATTTATTTATTTTATTCTTCTGTTTTTGCTGCTTTCAAACTCACACTGTTATGTGAACACAATGTAAGAGTCTCTGTTGCTCTGGATCTTTCCCCTCCTTACCCCTTCAGCGACAGGGGCACCAGGCGGAAGCACGCCCGGGGGCACTCACGCCTTATTTTACCATTTACAGTGCTCATGTTTGTCTTCACATTGTCTTTCCCATTACTTTGAGCATCTGCCTTGTGCTGGGTGAGGTAAGCTGTTGGTTGACAATGAGAAATAGAAGTAATCTAACAAAGTAAATACAGTGAACACACTCCCTGCCCCCAAATGAAACTAAAATGAATACTTTTGATTTGCTTGATTATAACATTGCCTGGCAGCCAACAGCTGTTTCAGTGTCAAAGGTGCCCAGTCTGGAGCATCAGTCTGTGAAAAAGACCCTGATTTCACATTCCCACTCCACTTTCTTCCTTTGCAGAAAAAAGTTGTGGTTAAATAGATTTTAGAACAAATTTTTCCATTAAGTGAAGATAAATCAAAACTATTCCTAGCATTGATTGATATCAACAAAGGTCAGACTACCATTAACTTCATAGCCATGGAAAGTGCAGGAATAGGGCTTGCTACGTATATGATCTGTTTGTGTTAAGGATTAGCAGTCTGTTTCTTCTTGCTTAGCATAGTTCATTTGCATTAAGGGTTTAGTGATGTCACATATTTTCTCTTTTCTTTTGAAATGTTGTCAGGTCAAGTCAGGTCTGACACTAAATAGATCAGGTTGAATGTATTAATATTTTCCTACACTAAGTCATTCTGAATGAGAGCATCTGCTAAACAATGTAAGGTATTGTAATGTAATGTAATGCTTTTCAGCTGTCCCAAGTTTACCCTTTGAAGATGTAAACACTTTTGGTTTAGTTTTCCTGGAACAGATTCACAGCTTTTGTTCCACAGCTGGAGCCTGTCCCATTGGGCAGGAATACAGGCCCAGAATGCCTCTTTCTTCAGCACCAATGATAGGTGCAAAACAAATACCAGGCCCAGATATTGGTTGTGTGACTGGTTTTGCGTGTGCTAAAAGGTTTCGCACGTTTTATAGTCTTACAGCGTTTTATGAGTGAACATATTGGGGGGGAGGCAAACATTTTGAGTATCTTCTCTGGTGATGCTCTGCCAGGCCATTACTGCAGCCATCTTCAGCTCCTGCTTGTTTCAGGGGCTGGTTGCCTTAGAGTTTGTCCTCAGCATTTGAAGTTGAGTGAATGACTTAGCCAGTCAATAATTTTCCAGTTTCAAACTCCTTTGTTGCTGTATTTTGGTAACAATGATAATGGTAACCAGAGTAATATCATTCAGGATGGCACAACTGAAGCATAATCATGTCAATGCACATATGGAAGATCAACCTTCTCAGACTGCACATTTGCTTTTCTTCCAACCCCAACCCCTAACACTCCTACCTTCTGTAACAGGTATTTCTGTCAGGACCACTGTCATCAAAGTAGAACTTTATTGACAATAAAGGCAATACAGTTATGTTTGGCGGTATGGCTCTGTTCTGGAGCTCTCCCGCCAACCATGCAGCCCGCGTGGATAAGGCCGGGAGGCCAGCAGCCAAACCCACCTAGAGGGGTACACACAGAACAGATCCAGCAGCAAAGCAAGTTCTTAACACATAGGGATGGAGCAATGCAATTTCTTAACACATAGGGATGGAGCAGTACAAATTCTTAACACATAGGAATGGGGATGGAGCTGGGGTGGTGGAAGGGATTTACGAAGCAACGTGCAGCGCTTGCATGCAGGAGGAGCAGCCGAATGAGTAGAGGGAGGCTGTTTAAGTAGACCGCCCTGTTAATGAATGTACTGTTATAGGCGAACATCACTCAGCTGAGCCATCAGCTGATTCAGCCGGAGCGCTTGACTCTCGTGGCCTGCCAGAACTACGCGATGCTCCATTTTTCTAGTTTTAAACGAGTCTCTTTTAAGGCTTAATATGTTTGTAATCTGTATCTGTTGGGGATCAGCATTCTCCTGTTCTTGTTTGCCATAGTTAATTTGCATTATTGGTTAGCAATTTTATATTACATGGCCTCCAAGGATGACTGCATTTTAGTGATGTCACATACTGTATGTTCTCCTTTGTCTTGAAATGTTAGTCAGGTGTGGCACTAGTTCTCTATAAATCAGGTGAACTCGCTCATGTTTTCCCACATTGTGACTTGCTGTGAATGAGAGCATCTGCTAAATAATGTAAAGGTATTGTAATGTAACATAATGCAATCCTTTTCAACTGTCCCAAGTTTACCCTTTGATGATATAAATACTTTCGGTTTACTTTTCTTGGAAGGGATTTACAGCTTTTGTTCCACAGCTAGACTACCAAAGAGATAATCATGAAAAGGAGATTACAGCAAGGTCAAATTGATCATGAGAAAAAAAATGAATCTAACACAATAAATACAATGAACACACCTCCCACACTCCCAAACGAAACTAAAATCAATTTTTCCGATTTTCTTGCTTATAAAATTGCCTGGCAGTCAGTAGCTGTTTCAGTGTCAAACGCGCCCAGTCTGGAGCATCAGGCTGGTGAAAAAGATTCAAGTTCACGCTTTGCTTTCTTCTTTTACGGAAAAAACGTTGTGGGATTTTAGTACTGATTTTTCCGGTAAGTGAAGCTAAAACCAAACTATTCATAGCATAGAAAGGTCAGGCTAGTACCAGGTTTATAGCCCAGGGCCGTGTAGAAATAGGGCTTTATGTACAGCAATCTGTACTTCTGAAAGATTGCCAGTCCTTTCTTCTTGCTTAGCACAGTTCATCTACATTAGGGGTTTAGTGATGTCACATATACTCTCTTTCCTCTTGAAATGTTGTTAGTGACAATGTAGGAAAACAATGTTTTATTACCTTGTAAGTCATTCTGGATCAGAGCATCTGCTAAATAAATGTACTGTAATGTAACAAAATTTCATCCTTTTTGATTTTTTAAAATAAAATGTTTTATTTATTTTATTATTGGTTGTGTAGCAAAGGTCAGGTTGACAATGAGAAGCATAACTGATCTAACAAAGTTACTAGAGTGACGTGAACGCATCAGACTTTTTAATGAGTCAGACTAAAATGACCATCATTAATTCACAAAAATACAAGATTATTAAACTGAGCTGACAAGTAGCCTATGGGGATCCCCTGAGATTCATCTAAAAGCTCCACTGATTTATATTTTAAAATAACTGATAAAGAAACATTCTTGGCTGTCATCATCTCCAACCCCTAATGCTTAGAAATTTGGTATATGGTGCCTTGGTTCTTCTTGCTGTCATTTTGTGATGTTTGCCCAGCGGGAGGAGGATGGATTGCCCCCAGTGCCACAGGGAATGCGGGCAGAATGACAGGTTCTGCAGTGAATGCGGCTACAGACTGTGCTCCGAATGTACACCTGTCACAGGTAAGTCCAGCGAGCTAGTTAGCGACCAGGTCCCCTAGCTTCATTTTCAGGTCATCACTTAGCTAGCTTGAATTAGTCCAGCTTGCTAAATTAGTCAAAGCAGTAGCAGTTATATGAAGAAATTAGATTTTAGTAACTGATATTTACATGAACTGTCCTAATGTTTTATATAGCTAGTGTACTCAACAAGATTATTTAGGTATTTTTTGGGGTGAGAGGTTGGACCGTTATCAATGACAAATGTTACAGCACCATGAAAAAGTATTTGGCCCTTTCTGATTTCCTCTATTATTGCATATTTGTCACTCCGATATTTAGACAAAATGTAATATTAGACAAAGGCAACCTGAGTAAACACAAAAAAACATTTTTTAATGATTTCATTTATTTAATGAAATAAGTTATCAAACACCCATATCACCCATGTGAAAAAGTAGTTGTCCCTTAAACTTAATAACTGGTTGCACCATCTTTAGCAGCAATAAATACAACCAAACACTTCCTATAATTAGATATCAGTCTTTCATGTTGCTGTGGAGGAATTTTAGCCCACCTTTCTTCGCAGAAACTGAACTGCTTTAATTCAGGCAATTTGGTAGATTTTGTATCGATGGCAGGACATCCTCCTTAAGAATTTTCTGCTACAGAACAGAATTCATGGTTCCTTTAACAATGGCGAGTCATCCAGCTCGCAAGGCAGCAAAGCATCCCCGCACCATCACAGTACCTCCACCGTGTTTGACTGTTGGTATGATGTTCTTACTGTGAAATTATCTATTTGCTTTATGCCAGACATTATTAAATAATATTAAATAATTAAAAAATTAATTAAAAAAATGTATTTTGCATTTACTCATTTTCTTTTCAATATTACATTTTGTCAAAAGATCTGAAACCATTCAATGTGACAAATATGAAATAGTAGAAATCAGGAAGGGGGAAATAATTTTTCATGGCACTGTATGCTCTTTGAAAACAAGGTGTTAGCTTTTTGACCATGGTGGTTGCCCACGGTTAGGGGTGTGTTGTTCTGTGGTAGCTATTCTTTTTTTTTTCTAAGGCTGGTCACTGTGACTACAGTGTATATGGCTGCAGGAATCCCTGCAATACTCTCTATCAGCCTTGATTAAAATATTACAGTCAAATGTTTACTGCTACAACCGTGCAGATATTTGGAAATATATTTCCAGACAATATTTTATCTTGTGTAGAGGGATCCTGTATTCTGTAAGAAAATTAGTAAATTTCCCTTGGTTTGGTTTTTGCAAGTTTACTGAGAGATTTTGTTTATCATCTTAATGATTCATGTACACATTTTATCTAAATGTGCCACCTTGGTTCAAATTTGAATTTAAAGTGGGACAGCATTAATTTTCATGGCCGTGAGGGACATTTTTATGTTAGTTATTTATGGCCTGTAAGACTCCTGAGTCTATAGTGTAATTTTATGAGGTCTTTTATTGGGGAGAATGGGGCTGTGACAGGATGTGAAAAGCACTAGAATCAGTGGCATAGATACTCCTGCACACCACTGTAATGCACAAAATCAGACTGTTGCTCTCTGCTGTATCTGCTAACGCTAGTGCTAATACTTCTTTCACACAGAGCTTTCTGTACCTGGGAACCTGATAGTAGACCTCACAGTCAGCATTTCTGGAGCAGAACCCTGCCGCAGTTTTGCCTCCGTCCACAGGGTTGTGCTGTTGGACCTGCAGCCGAGAACTGAATGCACTGCCACCGTCTCCACGGAAATGGAAGATGGGGTGCTGAGTAATGCCACCCCCAAAACCTTCAACAGAAGTAAGGGTTCCCCTGCATTGTGAAACCATGGTTCCCAACTTTCTGAACCCACAGTAAAATTCATAAAAGAGTATATTGTCTGTGGGCCCTTATTAAGCTGCAGGCTGGCAATGACTCTCAATTGTTTATTTGTACAACCATTCAGGTAAATGGAAAGATATTTAGAGCCAGTGTTTTATCGTGTGTAGAGGAATCTGCCTGTATTGCGATGGCTACCGTTCTATATGCTCTTTTGTCCCATTGTATTAGACTCTAACCAACAGGAAGGGCCTGAGCACCCAATCAGTGAGAGCCAAGCGCACTCTGATAACCACACCCACTCTGATGACCACACCCACTATAATGACCACACCAACCCCCAATGCCATGCCCACTCTAATGACCACACCCACTCCCAGAGCCTTGGCCAGCCTGACACTGGCTCTCCTGAAGATGAGGCAGAGGTACACCCTGGCTGGTCAATCAGTCTTTATTTCTGTACAGCATCATTCACACCATTTGAACATGGCTTTGAATTATTCAAGGTCATTTATTCATGGCATTCATAGCAATCCTATAGCTGAATCTCAAGGACATGAACGTTTTCATTTGTATTCATTCGGGGACAGATGCAGCTAGTTTTCTGAACTGCATTCATTTTCAACCATTTGATTAGTTTATGCATGCAGTCATTTCCCTATTGCTTATTTCAGATTAAATGGTTAGCAAGCAGAGCTGTTCAATCTGCTGACAAGATTTCTGTGTTTTGCACGCTATACAAATTTTTAAAAAATATCTGCATTTAATCTCACTTCTCAATGAAATTAGATTTCCCAAATTGTGGGTAAAGGGGGATGAAAAGTAGATAAATGAAAGTCTGATTTACAGGAAACTTTGAAAGAGCAGAAAGAAAAGGAAAAATCACAGACAGGTTTGTTGGAGTCTGAAAACCAGCAGAAAGACACAACAGCTCCTGAGCACAGCACACCTGGCACACCTGCTCCAGGTACAAAGGTTTTAAAATCATATAATCTCAGTTTTGATCAAATTTTGACTTTGGGTGGATATTAAGGATTGTGGACCACTTCCTTGCACCTTTTATATTACATTACATTACAGGCATTTAGCAGACGCTCTTATCCAGAGCGACGTACAACAAGTGCATTAGTTCAAGGTGCAGAGGTGCAAAAGAAACACACTAGAGTGAAGTAAAGATCGTAGTGCCAGAAGTGACCACATAGATCAGGACTCCAACCCTGTAGGGTAACCTGTTCAGCAAACAAACAAACAATCCTGCCAAGTACAAACTAGTACTCCCTTATACCAGGGAGTATGACTGGTCTGTCTCTGAACATCTCTGGTGCAGATTCTAAGTATCAGGAGGAGACCACAAACAACACATCCAGTCTGGGCCCAGAACCAGCACCAGAGGACCCATCCTCATGCCTGGCCCAGTCCCAGCCCTCCTCTGCAGACCCAGATAAGTCAGACGCAAAGAGTGGTTTAGCGGATACTGACACCACGGATGGGACTTTGAGTAAAGACACCAAACACACTGTGTGTACTGCACAGGAAGAGGAGCCAGAGAAGGGGATGGATGAGCAGGAGGAGAAAGAGGAGGAGGTGAGAGTTCTTACACAATCTCCAGAGCAGGGTCAAAACTCCAGTACTGGAGGGACGCAGTGGGATCTTTTCAGTGTTCTTTGGGTGTATTTTTCAGTGTTTCGTGTACTTAAAAAAAAAATTTTTAATGTCAGCATGCAATTTCCCTTCTCAATGAAATGATATTTCCCAAATTATGGGTAAAAGGGAGATGAAAAGGGGGGTGAAACAAGGTTACCTGACTTACAGGTAACTTTGAAAGAGAAGAAAGAAAAGGAAGAATCACAGACAGGTCTGTTGGAGTCTGACACCCAGCGGAGAGACACAAGACCTGCTGAGCACATCAAACCTGGGACACCTGCCCCAGGTACAAAGGAACAGGTTTTCAAACCATATGCAAATAATTTCAGTTTTGAAATTCAGTTTTGAGATTAATGAAAGAGTATATTTTCTGTTAGCCTTTATTAAAAGCAGCCTGACATGATAAAATATGGAATGAAAATGTTTTTAGTGTGTAAAATAAACTGTTAAAGCATCTTTCTACTGTATTGGTCTGGGAGCAAATCCTGACCATGCCTGTGCTATCGGAGGCCGGTAGCCCCACAGGTGCATTAATGGCCGTAGTGTCACTCAGAGTTAGGGAAGATGCAGTCTGCCTGGATCAGCTGTGCTTTTCAGTGTGCCAGTGTCTGGTAGGAATTTTGTAACAACAATGATGGTGTGGAAAATATAGATACCAAACAGGAGCTCTATTTGATGTTTTTATAAAATGACTGGTACAGGTACAGTCTTCAAAAATATAAAGTTGAATACATGAGTTTATATATTTGATAAACTCCTGACCGATCATTTTATTTGCTGTTATTATAAAATGATCGGTCAGCGGGTACAGTCTTCAAAAATATAAAGTTCAATACATGAGTTTATATAGTTTTCAGAGACAAGGAACTGTTGTTCCAGCCTATTAGATTTGTTTAATCACCATATTGAAAAATTACATTTGTGGCCAATCGCAGGCTAGGATCAGGGAGTCCATACCAACACTAACCATGTGGGCCTCCTCCAATTGACTTTTCCTTGAACCCCCTAATGCACTTAATTCATACTGCTGCTGGGATCTACCTCCTCTTGCATATACATTGTATGGGGTGAATGCTTATTTAATATTTAGTCTTCTCATTTAAAACCTTTTAAATATGGGCTATGAGTTTACCCTTTTTCACATCATTATTATGATTTCCAATTATAAAAGTTGGACTTATGGTGTATGATGTGGGTTGGGGACCCTTCCTTGGACCTCATATACCAGGGAGTGTGACTGGTCTGTCTCTGAACATCTCTGGTGCAGATTCTGAGCATCAGGAGGAGACCACAGACAACAGATCCAGGGTGGGGCCAGAACCAGCACCAGAGGACCCATCCTCTTGCCTGCCCCAGTCCCAGCCCTCCTCTGCAGACCCAGATAAGTCAGACGCAAAGAGTGGTTTAGTAGATGCTGACACCACGGATGGGACTTTGTGTAAACACACCAAAGGCACTGTGCGTAGTGCACAGGAAGAGAAGGCGGAGAAGGACAAGGGGAAGGATGAGCAGGAGGAGAAGGAGGAGGAGGTGAGAGTTCTTACACAAACTCCAGAGCAGGGTCCAAACTCCAGTCCTGGAGGGCCCCAGTGTGATCATATCAGTGTTCGTTGTGTGTATTTTTCAGTGTTTCAAGTACTTAAAACATTTTTTTAAATATTAGTATGTAATCTCACTTCTCAATGAAATGAGATTTCCCAAATTGTGGGTAAAAAGAGGGATGAAAAGGGGGGTAAATCAAGATCTGATTTACAGGAAACTTTTAAAGAGCAGAAAAAAAAGGAAGAATCACAGACAAGTGTGTTTGAATCTGGGACCCAGCGGAGAGACACAACACCTGCTGAGCACATCACACCTGGGACACCTGCTCCAGGTACAGAGAAACAGGTTTTCAAACCATATACAAATAATTTCAGTTTTGAGATTAATGAAAGAGTATATTTTCTGTTATCCTTTATTAAATGCAGCCTGACATGATAAAATATGAAATGAAAATGTTTTTATTGTGTAAATGAACTGTTAAAGTATCTTTCTACTGTATTGGCCTGGGAGCAAATCCTGACCATGCCTGTACTATCGGAGGCCGATAGCCCCACAGGTGCATTAATGGCCATAGTGTCACTCAGAGTTAGGGAAGATGCAGTCTGCACTACCACAGCTGTCCTTTCTGATCTGATACCTGGGCTGAAATATACTTTCAACCTCACTGCAGTCCTTCCGAATGGCATCTGCAGCAAGACCAGCTCAACACGCATACACACAAGTGAGAGACTGAAACGTGCACATTTGGGAATGCGCATTTAGCATTTTGACTTGTGATTTAAAATCTCATGAATACGGGGCTATGCGTTTACCCTTTCATTATTATGAATACCAATCATGTATGGTTTTTGTGGATTAAGAATTTAAATAGATTATTTGTCTCTGTACATTCATGGACTAACACAGCTTCCATCCCAATGACAGGAACCAGTCTGGATGTGCTGTTGAGTGATTTGGGACTGAAACACCACCTGAAGAACAAGCTGACTCTGAGCAAGGTGCTGGAGATTGATGGAGAGACTTTAAGTGATGAAAGCATCCAGTCTCTGAAATCTCTGCCGTGGTGTTTCCTGAGGAGATTGATGATGGTGAATGTGACTGCTAGGAGCGTGAGGTGCACCTCAAAACAGGACATGACTTCCCAGAATCTGGACAGCTTAATGGACACTCTGTGCAATCCACAGGCCAGCAGCAACAGAGTCAACCCTCTGGACTTCATAACTGCTGTGTTTGTCTGCTCAGATGGCTTCCTCCAGCAGGAGATGGTTTTGAAAATGTCCATGTGCCAGTTCTCTGTGCCTCTGCTACTTCCTAAATGTGACACACAGCAGTGCACTTTAATGCTCTGGGCCATGAGGGATATTGTGAAAAAGTACAAGCCAGACTCTTTAACAGACCCAAAAGGGTTTGTAGAGGAGAGCATTGTTGTCTCTAAGCTCCCCATGATCTCTTTCGTGAGGCTGGGAAACAGCAGCTTGTCCAAGTCTCACATTCTGAACCAGCTTCTCAGTAGCCCTCAGGAGCACCACGAAACCTTTGTTCACAGAAACATGGAGTGCGGCAACACCCCAAGGAGGATTTCCAACGGGCTGGTGGAGATCAGCTGGTATCTGCCCAGTGGGAAGAGAAACATTGACATCTTCTCTGAGCCACTGGCTATAGCTAACCTCCGTGGGGACCTCAGGGTCTTTGAAACTCAGTATGATTTCCTCTGCCAAACCTCTGCTGCCATATTTGTGTTTTGTGATGATTTTGGGTTTGATTACAAAATTTTGGACTCCAAGAAACTTCAGGCTAATTTGTACTGGATCATCAATTCACAGAGCAAGAGCTTCAATACGGATGACTTCAAGAGATGTGTTTCTGAGTTACAGATAAAACCCAGTAACATCATTATAAAGAGTTCGCAGATGAACGATGCAGAATTTGTGAATTACTTGCATTCAGCTATGGCTGACATTTTAAAGGGAAACATGGTCAAAATGAGTGTTGAAGGGATGTCTGCTGTTGCCCATGAAGTTGGGATCCAGGTTGATGAAGATTATATCGTCTGTCAGAGGGCCAAGCAGAACGCTGATGAAATCACAGGAAGGATTTCTGATATACCAAGCTTCAAGGAGAAAGAGCTGCCCTTGCAAGGATCTGAATGGAAACAGCTGGCCAAACTGGAGAGGGAAGAGTGCAGGATGAAAAATGCTGGGAATAAAAACATAGAAGTTTACAGGAACGAGCTTGCAGATCAGAAGCAGAAGCTCAGAGGACAGCAGAGGGCTCACAAAATCTCAGAGTCTATGTCCCGTTTCATCTCTGCAATGTCTGGTTCCACAGAGGAGCGCAAGTATTTCCTCAAGTGGATGAGGATCGACCTGGACAACCTGTCACGCGAAAGCCTTCCACTCCTTCGGGCGGAGTACAAGGAACAGTGTCAGAATTCTGACGAAAACAAGGAGCGTATTGCACAGTTAGACAGGGAGATCTCCAGTTCTTCTCTGGGGACAGAGCACTTCTTGCGGGAAATGGGTCAGCTGTACGAATCGGCCTGCTCACTCCCCGAAGGCCTCACCTCTGAAATTCAGCGACTGCCACGTCTGGCTGCCGAGCTGCTGCAGGAAGGCTTTCCTCTGGAGCTGGTGGATGGAGATGCATCCAACATTCCTCTGCAGTGGGTGACTCAGGTTCTGAAGGAACTCAATCAACTAACACAGGATAAATGTAAGATCCGGGTGGTGACTGTACTGGGGGTGCAGAGCACTGGGAAGTCCACCCTCCTGAACACCATGTTCGGGGTCCAGTTTGCCGTCAGTAGTGGCAGGTGCACAAGAGGGGCCTTCATGCTCCTCATCAAAGTAAACGAGGATTTTGAAGAGCAGCTTGGGTGTGATTACATCATGGTTATTGACACTGAAGGTCTGAAGTCACCAGAGTTGGCCCAGTTTGATGACAGTTATGAGCATGATAATGAACTGGCCACTCTGGTGGTGGGGCTGAGTGACATCACAGTCATCAACATCGCCATGGAAAACTGCACAGAGATGAAGGACATCCTGCAGATTGTGGTGCACGCCTTCCTGCGCATGAAAGAAGTTGGGAGAAAACCCTGCTGTCAGTTAGTGCACCAGAATGTCCCAGATGTCTCTGCCCATGAAAATAACCTGAGGGAAAGGAAGCTTCTGCTGGAGCAGCTGAATGCGATGACCCAAGCAGCAGCTAAAATGGAGAAGAGGGGAAACAACTACAAATTTACTGATGTCATGGAGTATGATCCAGAGAGAAACACCTGGTACATCTCTGGGCTCTGGCATGGCATCCCTCCCATGGCACCAGTGAATGCTGGCTACAGTGAGTCTGTGAATCTGTTCAAGAGGAGTGTGATTGAGACGATAATGGAACACAAATCTGAAAAGAGCTCACCACACACATTCAATGAGTTCCTTGAATGGACCAGGAGTTTGTGCAGCGCAGTGAAGTATGAGAACTTCATCTTCAGTTTCCGCAACAGTTTGGTGGCTGATGCTTATACTCAGCTTTGCACGGAGTTCAACAAATTGGAGTGGGTGTTCAGGAAGAGCATGTACTCCTGGTTAAGCCAAGCTGAGACAAAGGTGTCAAATTTTGGCACAATAACAGCACAGATTCAGCGATCCTTCAATGTGGATGACTTGATGAGCAGCCTGAAACATGAGGCCTCTGTAGAACTGGCTAAAGGAGAAAAGCTTATTTTGGACAACCTCGCTGAATTCTATGAGAAACCAGAGGGACACGTTCACTTAGTAGAGAAGTACAAAGCAGACTTCATCAACGCAGCTAAAGCCATCCGGATGGAGACAGAGAACTCTGTTAAAAACAGGCTAGATGCCACAGTGGAGATTAGACGGGGTATGTTCAGGTTAGAGGAAATCAAGAAAAAGCATACAGCTGTAATGGAGCAGAAGGTGCTGGACCTGGTTGAGAACTGCAGTAAAGATCTGTCAGATAAACAGCTGGAGGCTGAATTTGAGAAGATGTGGAAAGAGACTGGAGCCGAATTGCAGTTCCCTGGCCTGGAAAACCAAGACATTGTCCAAGATATCCAACACCAGCTGTGGGTTAACTTAGAGAAAAAAGGCAGCTCTGTACGTGAAATGCTGTCCAAAATGGGTGACTTGTCTAAATGTGGAATGAAGCCATTCAAAGTGAAGAGTGAAGGAATGCTTAAAAAGATATGGAACAAATTTTTTGACGATGAGCAGAAGATAAAGACACAAAAGATGATTGATCACATCATCGAGCACAGCAGGCAGTTTGTAGCTGAAAAAGTGAAAACAAGGTCTGATTACCATAACACATGCATGATCGACTTGTTTTGCATGGTAGATGAAAACCTAGACAGGCACAGGGATCTGGAAACAAGTGCTGAGTTTCAGGCCAAGCTGAAGATCCACATCTGTGGACATGCAGCACGGGAGTTTAAAAAAATGCATTTGAATTTTATTAATGCAAATGATCCCCGTCACTGTCTGGAGCAGTTCAAGCAACAGTACCGCACTGATTTCAAGGACCTGTTCAATAAAAGAGACCAGTGTCAGAAGAAAGCAGAGAAGTTTACCTACAACTGTCTTGCACCTGCAGTGAAGGAATACATCACCAAGTCTCTGGGCCCTGACCTTGTGGATGAAGTGTTGACAGGGAATAAAACCATTGATTTCAGCACTCGATCCTTCTTCCAGTTCTCAATCCTCAAGCAGCTGCTTTCAGATGGCAAGTTTGAGAGCTTTGAGAATTACATAAATAATTATGAGGACTTTGTACAGGACTGGATATTCGAGCAGATGGTACAGCAGTTCTCTGAGGAAGATGGCCTCTGGAACATTGAGATTAAGCACCTGAAGGTGATGGTAAAAAGATTAAAGGAAGCCATTAAGAATGCAGAGATGAAGGCCAATGAAAGAGTGACAGAAAGGGGTGAAGAGGACCAGAACATTCAGCAGTTCATTCAGGATATCTGTAGTGACCTACAGGAGCTCATCATCCCCAAAGACCCCCTTGAAGCGGTCCTGGCCTTAAACAATGCCAAGCCAGAAGACTTTTCCCGGTGTCTGAAGGTGCTTGTAGATGAAACGGAGCAGTCCTTTACTGCAGAGTTTCAGAGAGGTGGGGATGTGAGGGCCAGGCTGACCTCACTGCCCTTTCAGCCACAGAAGGAGCTGTTTAACAGGGTGATTGGCTGTGGGAGGCAGTGTCCCTTCTGCGAGACCCAATGTGAAGCAGGTGGCAAGAACCACAAAGAGCACTTTGCTTCCATTCACCGTCCTCAGGGGATCGGGGGTTACAGATATGAGGAATCCTCTGAATTACTGATTAATATCTGCTCCTCTAGTGTTGCCAGTGAGAGAAAATTCAGGTCAAGTGAAACACTGGGGAAATGGCATCCATACAAGGACTATCAGAGCATTTACCCTGACTGGCGCATCCAGCCTGACACCAGCATCCAGGCTTCAGACTACTGGAAGTACGTCTTCAACAGGTTTAACGAGAAGTTTGCCAAAGAATATGAAGCTAAGCCAGCTGACATTCCCCACGTTTGGAGAGATATAACCCAAGACAAAGCCATGAAAAGCCTGGAGGAATCTTTCCAGATGAAAACAGAAGGAGATTAAATTAAATGGATTATATGGCCCCTGTGTCAGTCAGGTTGAAAATTTATTTCCTGAGTGGCATTAATTAATAGTCTACTCACACATATCATGGCTAATCACAAAAAGTGCCCCAACCAAGTTGAATCTTATGAAAGAAAAGGCCATAGGTTAAAAATAAAAATACAATAAAAATAAAACACATTTCAAAAAGGGAGCATTAAATTAAATCATCACTGATGTTAAGAAAGAGAGATAATCACTGATGCATACATAACTGCATTTATACATATAAAACCATATACATGCTAAAAGGTGATGTTACCGCTATCATAACCTATGCAGCTTTTATCTATACACACTGTCTGAGTTAGCATGGCTGAGCTTTGTTCATTATTCCATTGTTTAGATGCATAATCAGGGATGGTAACTAGGCTGAGATATTTTAATTTTGTTTAATTTTGTGACTTTCTCTATATCAAAAAGAATACTTTTAACAAAAATACAAATTACATTTTATGTTTCATTCTATGCTTCCTATAATTAATCTTTTCTATTAATAAAGCACATAACCTTTATGTATTATTGATAATATTACCAGCTCTTCATCACTGCTTGCTTGGCTGTTTGAAGTCATACATTATTAAGTGCCTTGATAATCTGTTTACACAATAGCATAGCTTTCATTCATTCATATTCTTCAAATATTTTCAACACATGGTTTCTTGTTACAATGTTAAAAGGATTGTTGTTATCACTTTATGAGCCTTTGTTATCACTTTATAAGCCTTAATATAGAAATTCACTGTTCCTGAAAAAAAGAAAATTGACCTTTGAGGCTCAAAGATGCCATCCATCCATCCATCCATTATCTATACCTGCTTATCCTGGTCAGGGACGCAGGGGCTGCTGGAGCCTATCCCAGCATGCATTGGGAGAGAGGCAGGAATACACCCTGGACAGATCACCACACACCATCCACTCATACCTATGGGCAATTTAGAGTCTCCAGTTAGCCTGCTGACATGTCTTTGGACTGTGGGAGGACATACAAACTCCACACAGAAAGGCTCAGGGATTCAAACCTAGGACTGCACCACTGTGCTGCCCTTATAGCTTTCATGATGACTGTTTATTTTTCTTTTTTAGAAAGCTGGATTCAAAATTTGTTTTGCTTCTTTGCACTTAGTAAAACTGATGTATTTTGCCACATGTTTGAGCACTTATTACTTGCACAAATGGCATAATCAAAATAAATGTTTAATTTCATCTGAACTTGATGAACAGTCCCTTATTTTCTTCACTGCCTGAACAACTGAGCTGCCTGAAGACAATGGCAGTATCTTCATTCTACCACTAGATGGCAATAAATCCATTTAACATCACATCATTGCTACTGGCTTTACCTTCTGTCACAGGTAGCTGAAAATACACAATTTACACTTGTGCCGAATGTAATTACCTGCACTGGGGGAAAAAACCTTTCCATGTTTATCAATGAAAGGGGCATAAAGATGAAAGCTTGAACCTTCTAGTCTCAAAATCAACCAGGATTTACATCAGGACTCAGTCACTGGAGTCTGTCCACATTGAGTCAGAGACAGTGTGCTAGACCAGGACCTAACACATTATGGGGCAGGAGTGTGTTGAGTCGGCCATTTTAAAAGTGACAAAAAATTAGATCAAAGCAGAAATTTACCCAGGATGCACCACACTGCTCCTCCAACAAACTGAGGGACACCAAATGCTGCTCCAAGACGTTCAGCAGATTCCACTGTCTTCACACATTTCAGAACAACAAAGCAAATGTATAATCACTCATACTTGTATATCCAGCAGCCTCTTCACAAAGTGGAGGGAAAGTGTTTCCAATAAAACCCAGAGCTCCTGAGAGGAGCAGGGAAAATCAGTTTGTCCCTTGGGGAATAAATCATTCAGTCAGTGGACAGGAAAAGGGTGATGAAGCACACAAAAGCTAAAGAGGTGACTCCTGTCCAGGTGAGGCCGGAGCAAAAGGCAGGTGAGCTCAGGCTAACCTGCAGCAGGCCATCACAGGCCCACCCATCCAGTTTAAACACACATTTTATAAAAACATAAAGATAACCAAAAAAAGGGAACATCATCTCCTCTCAATGGCACCAGTTTCTTCTGAAGAGATTTGTGCTATTTACAAGAATCCAGATGCAATGAACTCAAACACAGAACCACCCAGCACATTTAATATGCAGTATTCCAACAGAGAATGCAGTAAATCTACCACCCAGCACATTTAATATGCACTATTCCAACAGAGAATGCAGTAAATCTACCACCCAGCACATTTAATATGCACTATTACAACAGAGAATGCAGTAATTCTACTACCCAGGACAATAAACGCTAAGCATTGGGTGCCTAAAGCATTATGTAATTAATTAAATAGTGGAATTTGAAGCAAAACCTGAGGCACTGGGCTGGGGGAGGCTGGGGGAGACACTGGGCTGGGGGAGGTTGGGGGAGTCACTGGGCTGGGGGAGGCTGGGGGAGACACTGGGCTGGGGTGTGAGTGTGAGTGCTATTAATAACCAGGACAGAAAGAGAAGTGGAAGGCCCAGATGCAGAACTGCACAAGAGGGCAAGTACATCAGAGCCTCTAGTGTGAGAAACAGACACCTCACAGGTCATCTGCTGACAGATTCATTGGACAGTATTCACCAAACAGTGAAGAGGCGACTCTGGGATGCTGGCCCTATAGGCAGAGCGTTAAAGAAAACACTTCTTTAACAGGCAAACAGAAATGAGTTTGTCACACGCCTGGAAGGGAGTGGACTGTCATTTGCCACAAGGAGAGAAAGAGAGAGCACCCACAAAAACAAATAAACAAACACCTTCACCCTTCTCCCTCAAGGGTTCCGGGCAAAAATAATAAACTAAAACAACAAACTAAAATAACAAAGAGAAAAGAAAGTAAAACCCAGCGACTGCTTTTCAGCTTGCCGCTGGTCTCAGCTGGTCAACTTTTCCGTTGGCAGTTTTTTTTCTTCGTCTTCTAGTGCTCTGACAATCCAAGCTCAAAAACTTGCCCTCTTCGTGTGTGTTAATGGAACCCAGGTGTGCTTGCTCTCTCCAACAGTAGGAATTGCAGAGACCAATCTTCTTCTGGTGGACCGAATGCGACAGCCCGAGTTCTCATAACCGGGGACTACAGTGGACAGTAGCACAACAAATGCTACGAACCAGGAAACGAGTTAGTGTGTGCATAACAATAACAAAAGAACACATTACCATGTGTAGGTTAACAGGATGGTTCAGACAGAAAACAGGCCAGAAATAGGTCACTCCTTATCTTAAAGAAAGCACTGTTCTAAAACTTCACTACCAGGGCAAAGTAAAAGGAACAAGTTTTCCGGCGAATACTCTCTCTGCTCTGGCCTAACTACCTAAAAATATGTTAAAAACAAGAAAGAAGAGACCACCTGTAACCTACAACAAAAATACTCAAATTCAAAACAAACTGAAAACAAAACATGTGACAAAACATGGTAGCTGCAAATTCTAAAATCACAAGGGGGTCATAAAAGGAGTCTCAGAGTCAAAAGGAATCTGAACTGCATTCTCTTCAGGTTTTTATCCACTTGGGACATCTGGTGGACACAGGTGGGTGTGGTCAGCAGTTGGGTGATCAGGTGCTCGATCAGCTTCATTGGAGGACCCAGATAGGCACACAACTAAACAAGAGGACATAACAGCTACATATGTATAGACCTTCACGTGATGTGATTGGACATTATTCGATGGAAATATCAGAAATGTGGTTTATTGTCCATGCAAATGTGCGATCTCTTCACGGTGGAATGAATGGGAAATGGTTTGGGATTTGGCAATTCTGTGCAAACACCAAAATTATGCGATAAACTGTTATACAATTAAGTGGACTCTACTGTATATGTTTGATGTATCTGCCAACAGTATTGTATTTTTTTTTTTTAATGGACAACCTGATCTGCCTTATCTAGCTAGGAAGCTTTGTTATGGCGGGTGGACACGGGGGTTTAGTCTTCGGTATTGTGGTTCACCGTAGATTGTTGGCGCTTAATAAGAGGCTGATATTGAGTGACGTGTCAAGCTACTGAAGTGAAATCACAGATTAGTTACTGTAGACAGTAGAATTTCTAGCTCCAGGTCCAGTAAATCTTCTATGCTTGGTAGCTGTTATGCTAGCTAGACATTGTTTTAGCAACCTGAATCTCTTTGTTTTATTGTCTGTTCGTTTCACTGCACTTGCAGCCCTGAAGCCTTGCGCTTCACGACATGATTACAAGAGATATGATAAAGAGCTAGATCAAGATGAAGGTGCAAGTGCAACATGAAGGTGCTCGATGAAGATGAGGGGAAAGTGTGGGAATCCTGGTGGAGATACCAGAGGAGCAATAGTTTGTATTTTGGCCTTTTATTTAGATATTGTTTTTGTTTTGTTTTTAATCAGCATTTTGCTTTGCTGTAGTTAGACATAATATTTTGCTAGATTTTCAGCATTTAAAAAAAAAGCCTTTGTTTACTTTGAAACTTTGAAACTGCATTACTAATTAGCCAACAAGCACACCAACATCACCTTTACCGACATTAGCTATTACCTGCTACAACCAAAACCCAAAACAAGATTAAGCTGGGAGGAGTGGGAGGAAACTGGCCTATTCGAAAATGCATTGAGACATATTGCTGGCTTCTCAATAGCAATTTTTAAATATAAATACTGGAGCTAGGAGGAGAAGACGGAAACAGAAAATGCAGCTTCAAGGAATGAGACCAGACCACATACCACAGAAAATGCCATTTCATCGGGAGGGCATGGCCAATTCTTGCAAAGTCTCAATGATCATAGATGACCGCCCCTTCCATGTTGACAGACAGGCTGAGTCATTTTACACAATGAAATAAATACGTCATGAAATAAATAAGAGGCATAAAATAATTGATAGATATTGTGGTGTGGGGATGGCTGGTTTAAGCAGCCACACCTGCCCTGGGTCAAACTAATTAGCCTGGCCAATTATCTAATTCTTAACCAATTATCCAATTGGCCAGGTCTAATTAGCTTGACCCAGGGCAGGTGTGGCTGCTTAAACCAGCCATCTCCACACCACATACCCCCAACGCCAAACTGAGGCCAGGGAGAATCCTGATGCAACAATGAGTTTCTTGAGTCAAAATAGTTGATTTGAAATGAAATATGTTGTGATTTACAGCAATGCACAATTTAGACATTTTGGATAGATTTGGAGACACTGGGTCCACTGCTTACTTTTTGCTTCACAAATCTTTAATAGTTCTGCATATCCACCCTTAGATTTCATGGACTAGCGGTCAAGGAGTTTTTTTTATCGAGGACATGTATAGTTTAACATGTTTTATACATAGGATCTCTCAGTATTTCATTGCAAACTAAAAAAGAGAAAATTAATTTTTGCTTTTTTACCCAAAATTTAATTTGTGTCACTTTATCTATTCCAAGAAAAGTAAACTGAAAGTGTTTTTGTAACCAAAAGGAATGCTTTGAATGATCGATAGGCATTACAGTACATTACTTTCATTTTGCTGTTGCTGTCATCAAGAACAGTTCACCTGATCTATTGAATAATAGTGCCTGACCAGACTAACAACATTTTAAGATTGTGGAGCAGTGGGTAGCACTGTTGCCTCACAGCGAGAGTCCTTAGTTCAAATCCTGGCTGGGGCCTTTCTTTGTGGAGCTTGTATGTTCTACCCGTGTCCATGTGAGTTTTTTTCGGTTTCTTCCCACGGTCCAGAGACATGCGGGTTAGGTTAATTGAAGAGTCTAAATTGCTACTAGGTATGAGTGTGTGAATGTTATGTGTGCCCTGTGATGAACTGTTGACTGTCCAGGGTGCATTTCTGCTTCATGCCCAATGCATAATGGTATAGGCTCCAGCACCCCCGCGACCCTAACCAGGATAAGTGGGTTAGATAATGGACTTGTGTGTGATGGACTGGGGATAGCATATGCTACATTGCTCTAAGATAGGCAAGTGCATTTGATTCTGCTTTGACCAGGGACTGACTCAGAAATCGCGTTATGTTTATCAATAATGGATTACTTCCAATTTAGCGTCCATCACTTGGCTTTCACATTTGCACCTACATGGGCCTCAGCATTACGGTGACCCTGAACAGGTCAGTTTCATAGCCAGCCAGCTAGAGGGACCAGGACATCTTCATGGTCTCATTCTAAGGCTGAGGCCTGACTGAACCAGAGCCATACAGAGGTAACTGCAGGAATGGCTGGAGAGAGAGAAGATGATTCTGAACAACAAGGACAAGCGCACATATTAACAGGAAGAAGAAGAGCATGGACAGTGTAGTCTGTGCAAAACAGCCCGAAAGGGAAGAAAAGGCAGGTGTTGAGGAAGCCATTGTCTTTATTTTTGTTCATAGTGTCAATGGTTTTGTGGCCGTACAAAGTTCCCAATGAAAAAGCGGATAGTTACTGTCAATTGAATGGTGGCATCTTGCCAATGTGGGAATACAGGTGGAGATGCCAGCGGAGGAATAGTTTTTTGAACCAGTTATACTTATTTTTGTTGTCAGCATTTTGCTTTGCAGTATGTGGATTTTCCTTTTGTTGAGCATTTAAACTGCATTACTAATTATCCGACAAACACACCATCACCTGTATTGGCCCTGTAAATATAAATGAAGGTACAGAACTTAATGTCTTTAAGGGCTGAGAGTCTGTGGTCATTATGGTTATTTCTGTATGGAATCCTGAATGTGCCAAACAAAAGGTGCTGTATAGGTATGGGGCGTAACTTGGCAGGATGGCATACCTGCCATCCCAGTATTTATAATAAACAATGAGATGTCCTGATTTCTGAGAAACGGAACAGAAACAAAAAGTATCACTGATAATAAAAGGATCATGTATGACCATGACAGTTTCAGGGGAATTCCAGTAGCATTCTGAGGGCTGGGGGGATGGGGGGTTTTTGGGTGAGGGGTTCACCATGCCTGTAGAGCTGGGGGGATGGGGGGTTTTGGGTGAGGGGGTCACCATACCTGTAGAGCTGGGGGGATGGGGGGGTTTTGGGTGAGGGGGTCACCATGCCTGTAGAGCTGGGGGGGTGAGGGTTTTGAGGTTTGCTGCTGCCATCCCTGCCCTATCCATGCATGCTTGTGTGGATGGGTGTGAGTGCTTCTGGAACAGAGCCATACTGCCAAACAATTGAATTACCATTTTAAATTGTTAATAAAGATTCCAACTTTGCCAACAGTGGTCCTGATGTATATTATACAAAATAACAAACAGGCAGAATATTACATCAACATGTTTTATTTCCGAAACAACACAGAAAAAGTTTAATAAAGCTTTACTTTAATAAGAACACTGAACACTCTTGCCTAGTTTTGTCGCACCTTTTCAAAGTGAAAGCTCTCATAGATGATTGCTGATGCAGCCGGACTCGCGCTGATAGGGTGAATGCTAAACGGCTTGTCACGCACAGTCACTGTCGAGTGTTTATATCTTTGACCAACATGAAAAACTAGAAAAACCTGCGGGGTGTGCAAAAAGTCACACAAACAGACTCTCACATACCGTCATCCATTTGCAGTAGGAATAGATTACTTTCTACAAACCCATCCATTCATGTAATAGTGCTGTTTAAAGATGAAAAACAATGTGACAAGTGGCAGTGTATATGGATAAAATTGTTCATGTTTATTGTGTTTTTACCTATATTTTACCCTTGATTAATAAGGCTTACTTTCAACAAAAGTGGCATATGGCGCTTGAATTGTTAATACATGGGTTATGTTTGACCTGAAAAATAAAAGTTGTGAATTTGTTGATCATGTCAAGTCAACAAGACAAACACAATACTGCATCTTGGAAGTTCGCACATGCTAAACATAGATTATCAAACAAAAATGTGCGTCCTATGTCCATCATGGCAAATATAATCAATAAGATGCTGCAAAATGTGTTTTGTTATGAAACAAGTAATGTATCACACAATAAATGAGATATATGAAGTACAAAATACATGTTGACCTCATAGTTGTATATGACTGACAAGATGGCAAGGTAAAATACAACTGGGTGATAAAATACCCATTGTGATAAACAGGAGGTGGTTAAACCATACCAGGTCAAAACTGACATAACTGATGTCACTGATCCTCAAACATAAATTGAGAAATTAAATGTTGCGTGAGTACAGTAGCTCTGAATTCCTGGTGCTCACTATCAATCTATCAATCTACCAAGCAAAACATAACAATGAACACTTTCGATTTATTTGCTTATAAAACAGGGTGACAGTTTCAGCAGATCATCAGCCTGTGAAAAATATTCTGTCTGCATCTTCATGCTTCGCTTTATTCTTCTGCGGAAAAGATTGTGCGTGAACTGATTCCAGAGAAGATTATCCCGGTAAGTGAAGCAAAACTAATATCGACAGATATTGCTATAGAGCAGCACTGTAGCCCAGGACACAGGATTATGCGCTGGATGAATGAAACAAGTACACTCTCTGTTTCATTAACATCTTATTATATATACAAACAGGACTTTAGACTACAAACACTTTGTTAAATACTGTAGTTTATTTGTGCTTTATGAAAGCTTTGCTATACAAGCAACACAGGAAAATTATATTATGCACAAACACAAACATATATAATTCAAGATTATATTTTACACCAACACAAACTGTTTTCAACAAGTAATCATTTTGTTGTGACTGATGGGGCTCCTGTTCACAGTACTTTGTGTGCCCTCCCTTTACAGAGATTAAACAATTAAGTCGTCTTGTTTATTTTAAGATATTAGTGAAGTCATGGGGGTCTACATATATCCTACATATATCATCTCCAGTTGAGTCACCCTCAACTCATGATGTCAGAATCAGCTTCTGCGCATCAAGCTCATTTTTTTGAGTAGCTTTAACCGCATAGACCACATCTGTATTTATTTCTTATTGCTTTATCATCTAAATTAATCAATCAAGTTGGTGAAACACCATACAGACATTCAGGTGAAAACCTGGCTACATCTGTTTGAAAAGTTTTATATCCTGCTAGAAAGTAGGCGGGCTATATACAGGTGAAACCTGAGCTAAATTGGGGTTAACCTTGTCTGTTTATATTAAAACGTCTCTCAGCCTCTAGACATGTAGATTCCGACTTTTACTCAGGCCTCTATGGAGTGCCATTTGTAAAATGTTGCACATTCTGTAATCCTGCTGAAATTTTGCACATTTGACATCGCCAAGTGTAAAAAAAGAAGAAAAAAAAACTTTCAAATGTCACTTTTTTAATCATTCGGAGTGAACTTTGTCTCTCCAAAGAGTAATATTCTTTCCAAGAGTAATATTCTGCATTAAAGCAACATTGAAAAATCATGGATTATGTATAAATATAAATGTTAAATGTGAATGTAAATGCTCAATGTAAATGTAATGCTAAAATGTGGAAACTAAATGTTTGGAAAATATGCTAATTGGTGATGCCCTTAATAGGTAATGTCAAGTTTTTGTTTGGAGAAGGTTGGTCTCACCCAAACCCATGTAAATACTGCTAGCAGAAGCAGGATCATCCACCTCAAAATTATTACAAGAATAAATATAGCAGCAAGCAGCAATGAAGGGGTCAAGCACGACAGGGGCACCAGGCAGACAAACAACCAGAACAACCCCTGAACAAGACACCAGTCCATCGCAGGGTGAACAGACACATTGACACACACTCTTACACTTACACCTATGAGCAATATAGCATGTCCAATTGACATTGCCTGAATGCGTTTGGACTGCGGTAGAAAACCAGAATACCCAGAGGAAACCTGCATGAACACAGGGACAAGGTACAAACTGAAAGAGGACGCACCCTGAACTTCAAACCACTTGAAACAATGAATAAAATAGGGTATGCTGATATATTTTATTTCATGTTTTACATGAAATTGTCACATTTAAAAGAAAATAAAACGCAATCACATTTTCAAATGAATAAGTTATTTAAATTAAATGAACATTTAAAAAGAATAGTCTACTGGGATTTCTAATACCCATGAACCAGCGCCTTGTGAAAAGCAACCATTTTATAGATAAATGGCGCCATCTGCTGTTGTTAATGTATAATGACATTCAAAAGTCTAGACTTCCATGGCAGAAAGCATTTGAAATGTTTATCAAAAAAGTAAAATTTGCAGAAGATCTAATGGGCGGAGCTTATGGGAAACTTGTTACGCTTGACGAGTTGCACATATGTCCAAAATTTCATGACCGTAGCTCAAATCGGGCCGGAGATATGCTTGTTCAAAGATATATATATTTTTTAAAACACCTATTAGGGTTAGCTCATGATAGCGCCACCTTATGGCCAATCGGCTTCATTTTTGCTCCCTGTCCATTTGGAGTGCCCTTATACCAATGTACTGAGTTTCGAAAAAATCGGCATAGTGGTTATGCCTAAACAGGAAATGAGCTCTCTAGCACCACCATTTTGTTTGATCGGGCCAAAAATGGAGGATTAGCCTCCACGTATGTCTGCTGATATGCCTGCAAAGTTTCGTGATGTTAGGTCAATCCGTTCAGAATTTACACACCTTTATGTTAAAAGCCACGCCCTACTCAATATTCATTGGCTCATAGTGGCCATATAATTAGCTTTAGCTCAATTCTGTGAATAACTTTTGGTCAGCACAGTCTGTAGATGACACGTACCGAATTTGGTGGTGATCGGATAAACGCCCTAGGACTAGTTCGTAAAAGTAGGTTTTTCGTAAAATTCAAAATGGCGGAAAATCCAATATAACGGAAATTAACTCTAGGACAAACGGTTCAAAAGTTCTAAGCAAAAATGTACCTTGAAGTTTGGCCTGTTGGTGGCGCTACAGAGATGGATGGATTGACCCCAAATTCGATGACTGGATACATTGGACTGTCCTTTATCAATGTGCCAAATTTCATTAAAAAAACCACCAATGGGTTCTATGGGCTGCCATAGACTTGCATTGTGGAAAGTATAATAATAATAATAATAATAATAATAATAATACAAACGATTACAATAGGTGCCCTGCACCTTCGGTGCTTGGCCCCTAAATATGCTATGATCAGGAGGCAAACTCCGTTCTTGTGATCAAATGGTGTGTCATGATCTTGAGATAACGAGACCAAAAAATTATATTGCAAGGACTCTATGGATGTAGACCCTTAATGTTACATATATTCTCATTTGTTTTGAAATGCTGGTAGTCGGTCTGGCACTATTTGTCAATAGATCAGGTGAATTCACTTTTGTTTTCCTATATTTTAAGTTGTTCTGGATGAGGGTGTTGGCTAAATGATTAATTAATGTAATGTCATGTCATTTAATGCATTTTAATGCATTTCAATAATGCCAAGCCTTCCTTTGATGACATGAATACTTTTAGTTTCCACATCTGGGCTACCTGAGAGACAAGCATTTCTTCTTTCGGCTGTTCCCGTTAGGGGTCGCCACAGCAGATCATCAGTCTCTATCTCTTCCCTGAGAGACAATCATTAACACAGAGATTTTAACAAGATTGCTTTGACTTGTATAGCAAGTTCAGGTTGGCAATAAGGAAGTAGAACTGACACAACAAAGTTAATACAGTGAATTGAACACACCTGCATCTTCAGTGATTCAGACTAAAATGGCCATCAATTATTTCTAAAAATACAAGATTTCTAAACCAAGCTGACATATAGCCTGCTGAAGTCATCAGAGATCCCTCTGCAAGCTACACAAATCTCCAATGGGCAGCACTGATTTCATCCTTGGTTCCCTTTCCATCTCCAACTCCTAATGCTTTGACATTTCGTATATGGTGCCTTGGTTCTTCTTGCTGTAATTGTGTGATGTTTGCTCAGACGGAGGATGGATTGCCCCCAGTGCCGCAGGGAATGTGGGCAGAATGAGAAGTTCTGCGGTGAATGCAGCTACAGACTGTGCTCTGCAAGGACGCCTGTCACAGGTAAGCCTAGCAAGCCAGCGACCAGACCTATATTTTCATGTCATTGTTTAGCTAGCTAATAATAGTCCAGTTTGATTTGATGTTCAACTTAATAGCTCATCATTTGGATAGCTGTCCTAATGGCTGAATTGCCAACTGTAAGCGCTGGCCTAACATTAACATGCCAAGTTGGTCAGGGCTTTAATGAAACAAGAGAGGGGTAGCTTAAGGATTTAAAAGTCAGTAGGTTATCACACATAGCGTCCTACCTGAATGCTAGATTGCCTACAATGGATAACAAAATGTGAGTTCCTTTTTGTGGCTCATATCCTACAGACAAATTCAGCAATTTAAGACATGCATAAATGAGCACGACTTTAAAAATAAATATGCAAGGCACGCTGAGATCTTCCATCTTCTTCTCCAGTGTGTCGAACCTCTCCACCAGGGCGTAAATCACAGACATGATAGTATCATTGGAGGCAGGTCCAGATTAATTTTGCTTGACTGCTTTTCAGATGTTGATGCTCTTTTTGAGTGTTCGACGGAGTGTTGAGCGGGGTATTTTCATTCATTTTCATTAAATTGTTCTTTCTGCCATCCTTGTAGCCTTTTCTCTCTTAGAATGTTAATCTCTCAGAATGTTGACATTAGTGGGCGGGAACATAAGATACTGACTTCGAGGAACTTTATTGAAGACATTAACAGAAGGGCTGCTACGCTCTCCAACATTTTGCCCAGCCCCTGTTAGAAAAATAATTATTATGGTTGAAAAGCAGCATTGGAATTCAGTGGATCCACTGTTACACAAGCCCTTTTCTTTAGCACTTTTTGTAAAGGGAAGGGGACAAAACTCCCAGTGCTTCAGGTGACCAGTGTGCCAATGTATTGTGGCTGCTGTTATTTTCTTTTGCTTTTTTGGTCCCACTGTATTAGGTTCTAACCAACTCTTCAAGAGCCAGTGCCACACTGAAAATCGCCTTCTGGGGTGTTGTCGTGCTTTGATTTGCTGCCAGTGCTCAGCACAAGATGAGAAAGAGGTACACCCTGGCTAGTCATTCAGCCTTTATTTTCTGTACAGCATCATTTACATTGCTTAAAATTGCTTTTCACTCATCAAGGTCAAAAATTCACAGCAGCTAGCTACAGTAGAATCTTGAGGGTATTGATTTACATGAATAAATGCTGTGCTTACAATGGAGGGATAGTCTGTTTATTTGATAATACTCAAATCACTATGTGTACTGCACAGGAAGAGGAGGAGGAGGAGGATGAGCAGGAGGAGAAGAAGGAGGAGAAGGAGGTGAGAGTTCTCACACAAACCCCAGAGCAGGGACCAAACTCCAGTCCTGGAGGGCTGCAGTGTCTGCTGATTTAACTCCAGCACTGGAGGGCCGCAGTGTCTGCAGGATTAACTCCAGTCCTGGAGGGCCGCAGTGTCTGCAGGTTTAACTCCAGTCCTGGAGGGCTGCAGTGTCTGCAGGTTTAACTCCAGTCCTGGAGGGCCGCAGTGTCTGCAGGTTTCACTCCAGTCCTGGAGGGCCGCAGTGTCTGCAGGTTTAACTCCAGTCCTGGAGGGCCACAATGTCTGTGGGTTTAACTCCAGTCCTGGAGGGTCACAATGTCTGTGGGTTTAACTCCAGTCCTGGAGGGATGCAGTGTGTGCAGGTTTAACTCCAGTCCTGGAGGGCCACAGTGTCTGAATTTTTAATATTTTTTGCTTTGTGTAGGCAGTCTATTTAGCCCTTGAATACATTTTATGCTTACAATGGGGAGATAGTCTGTTCAGTTCACTACACGAGTCTGAGATAACACTTTTCGAGTTATAGAGTTTATGAGTGTGCTCAATAGCTCACAAGCTCTATAAATTTGGAGAGTCAGGTATTTTTAGACAGGCAGGTCTACTGTGCTTATCAGCACTCCCTGGTTGCAGCACTTTTCCCAACAAAAATATACTATCATATGAATTTCTGTCTACAGGGAAAATCTACTGATTAGCCAACTGGCTAGCTACCAAGGTTGCCTAGTTAACTAGTTGGCTACCACTTTCAGCTCAGTATACACACCAAAGCAACCTTAAATGCCATTAAGGACATTTGCTTGGTCATATTCATTTGGGGACAGATGCAGCTAGTTTTCTAAACTGCATTCATTTTCAACCATTTGATTAGTTTATGCATGCAGTCATTTCCCTATTGCTTATTTCAGATGAAATGGTTAGCTAGCAGAGCTGTTCAATCTACTGACAAGATTTCTGTGTGCAATTTTCTGTGTTTCATGTGCTAAACAATTTTTAGAAAATATCAGCATGTAATCTCAATCCTCAGTGAAATGAGATTTCCCAAATTGTGGGTAAAAGGGGAATGAAAAGGGGGGTAAATTACAGTCTGATTTACAGGAAACGTTGAAAGATAAGAAAGAAACGGAAGAATCACAGACAAGTTCGTTGGAGTCTGAGAACCAGCAGACAGACACAACACCTTCTGAGCACATCACACCTGGCACACCTGCTCCAGGTACAAAGGAACTGGTTTTAAAATCATCTACAAATAATTTCTGTTTTGAAATTAATGAAAGAGCATATTTTCAGTTACCCTTTATTACATTCAGCCTGACATGATAAAACATGGAATGAAAATGTTTTTAGTGTGTAAAATAAACTGTTAAAGCATCTTTCTACTGTATTGGCCTGGGAGCAAATCCTAACCATGCCTGTGCTATCGGAGGCTGGTAGCCCCACAGGTGCATTAATGGCCGTAGTGTCACTCAGAGTTAGGGAAGATGCAGTCTGCCTGGATCAGTAGTGCTTTTCAGTGTGCCAGTGTCTGGTAGGAGTTTTGTAACAAAAATGCTGGTGTTGAAAATAAAGATAACAAACAGGAGCTCTATTTGGTGTTTTTATAAAACGGCCTGTCGGGAAGAAGTACAAGTACAGTCTTCCAAGACATAAAGTCCAACACATGAGTTTGAATAGTTTTCAGAGACAAAGAACTGTTGTTCCTGCCAATTAGATTAATTCAATCACCATATTCAAAAATTCCATTTGTGGCCAATCACAGGCTAGGATCAGGGAGTCCATACCAAAACTACCCATGTGGGCCTCCTCCAACTGACATATTCCTGGACCCCCCTAATGCACTTAATTTATACTGCTGCTGGGGTCTACCTCCTCTTGCAGATACATTGTGTGGGGTGAAAAAGCATACAGTTAGTTATATTGGCTTGTAAAGGTAAATATTCATCACTTAGTGAAATATATTTTTCCAGTTACTGTAAGGTCAATATGACATTTTATATAAATGCTCGTACAATGCTTTATGTAAGAAAGCTTTTCAGTCATAACCCAGCAATGTGTATTTGTTGTCTTGTTATTTTTTATATTGTAGAGGTACACATAAATGAATAAAAACTTACATATCCTGTTTAAAGGCTAAGAGATCCTTTCCACTCTGTTCTCTCAAATAGAGCCATGTGCCCCTGGGAGGGTGGAAGCCACTGATGTGAAGAGCAGATCAGTGAGACTGTGCTGGAAAAGACCGGTCAGCATGGAGGGAGTTTCTCATGAGATCCACATCACCTACAGCTGTGAGGGAGAAGAGCCCAGATCACAGATATGTGCACCCAACACCACCACAGCTGTCCTTTCTGATCTGAGACCTGGGATGGATTATACTTTCAACATCACTGCAGTCCTTCCAAACGGCATCTGCAGCAAGACCAGCTCAACATCCATACAAACAAGTCAGTGACAAAAATATATTCATTTGAGGATGCATATTTAATATTTATACTTGTCATTTAAAACCTCATAAAAATAGGCTGTATTGTTCAGGTCCTTTTTGTAAGCATTACATTCACAATCTATTATTAGTCATTTTAAATGGATTGTATGTCCAGGGTTTCCCCCAGAAAGGTTGTTAGGCCCGGTGGCAAGTATCTTTTGACAGGGCCCAGCGGCCTGGCGCGGGCCGGCGGCCAAGTGTCTTTTTTGATGGGGGCCCGGCGCGGGCCAGCGACAGACTGATGGCAGCATTAAGGTAGGGCCCTATAGTTTCTGTGATAACAGAACCACGGACGGAATTGCGGAATTGAGAATTTAAAAAAGCTATAACACAGATTTCATAGGGCCCTACATTAAGTCAGTGCCAAAAGCTGACTGGAGATTTGAAATTATGACTACGTAATGTGAATGTTGTTATAAATAAGTCATTTATTCAACACACATTTAAAAAATTAACCACTATTTACAGCACAGCAGAGTCTTACAAAGAATCTGACAACAATGTACAGTCTTGGAATGCTGGTTTCAACAACAAAAGAAATTAAATTCAATTTAAATAAATAATATCAAAGTTTTTGCACTCTAAAAAAAACTTGTATTCAAGTCCTGATTGGCTACTGAATCTTACAACAAGCCTTGGAATGCTGGGCACATTCAAACATTTAAAAAACTGTCTAAGGTTTTTGGCTTTCACAGTAGGCTACCTTTCCTCCTTGACATTATCCCTAAATGGCACAAAGTGAGTATGTGTTACTGAATGTTTGGCTAGCTAGCTAAGTTAGCTACATGACCACGTTGTCATAAAATTTTCCCAACCATGAAAACTGCCTGACTTGGAAGAAATTTTAGGATTTTTCCGATATTACTTGTGTCGAAAGTGCTGCGATGGAAACAAGGATGGATTTACTCTGTAGCCACATCTGTCCAAAATGTAAACAAGTCATGCAGTTTTCACGGTCGGGAAAATTTTATGACAACATTGTCGTGCACATCAATTTCATCAAGCTAACGTTATTAATAAACAAGTGAAGTTGTTATTTCGATGGCAATTAAAAAGTCATGTAATGTTACAATATATCGAACGTTACATTCATGCTACTATTTTAACGTTACCTACACACTGCTTAAGTTAATATAAAAAGAATGTACTTACCAACGAGATGAAGTGATAACGCAGTTTGTAACGAGGATAATTAGCCTACTAAATAAGAAATGGTGGCTTGCTAGGTAACGTTAGCTTGTGAGTTGGAAGCGCCAAGTGTTGAACGTCACTCTACGCACAATGAGGGTAAAGAACACTGATCTCAGACCTGCTTTCCTACAGTGTGTTCACGTTTTAACCAACAGATGACGCTGGTGAGCTTTTCAACTGAGTCGCCCCACTGTAACTGTAGTTTAAAAAACATCTTAAAAATACATTAAAAAATTATTTTTTTTAATTCCCCGATGCTTAGGACCGGCGGGGGGTCAACTTAGGCCCGGCGGGCCGCCGGGCTTGCAATACACTGGCAGAAACCCTGATGTCACTGTACAGAAATGTAGTAATGCAATTCTTTCCACAATGACAGGAACTAGTCTGGATGAGCTGGTGTGTGACTTGGGACTGGAATACCACCTGAAGAACAAGCTGACTCTGAGCAAGGTGCTGGAGATTGATGGAGAGACTTTAAGTGATGAAAGCATCCAGTCTCTGAAATCTCTGCCGTGGTGTTTCCTGAGGAGGTTAATGATGGTGAATGTAACTGCTAGGAGTGTGAGCTGCGCCTCAAAACAGGACACTGGACCCCAGATCCTGGGCAGCTTAATGGACACCCTGTGCAATCCACAGGGCCACAGAAACAGAGTCAACCCTCTGGACCTCATAACTGCTATATTTCTCTGCTCCGATGGCTTTCTCCAGCAGGAGATGGTTTTGAAAATGTCCATGTGCCAGTTCTCTGTGCCTCTGCTGCTTCCTGAATGTGATACACTGCAGTGCACTTTAATGCTCTGGGCCATGAGGGATATTGTGAAAAAGTACAAGCCACACTCTTTGGAGGACCAAAGAGGGTTTGTGGAGGAGAGCATTGTTCTCTCTGAGCTCCCCATGATCTCTTTTGTGAGGCTGGGAAACAGCAGCTTATCCAAGTCTCAGATTCTGAACCAAGTTCTCAGCAACCCTCAGCAGTACCACGACACCTTTGTTCACAAAAACATGGAGTGTGGTGACAACCCAAAGAGGATTTCCAATGGGCTGGTGGAGATCAGCTGGTATCTGCCCAGTGGGAAGAGAAACATTGACATCTTCTCTGAGCCACTGGCTATAGCTAACCTCCGTGGGGACCTCAGGGACTTTGAAACTCAGTACACTTTCCTTTGTCACAACTCTGCTGCCGTATTTGTGTTTTGTGATGATTTTGGGTCTGAATACAAATTTTCGGAGTCCCAGCACCTGAAGGCTCATTGGTTCTGGATCATCAATTCACAGAGCAAGAGCTTCAATAAAGATGATTTCAACAGATGTGTTTCTAGGTTACAGCTACAAACCAGCAACATCATCATAAGGGGTCCGCAGATGAATGATGCAGAATTCATCAAAACCCTGCGTTTGGCTATCAGTGGCATTTTAAAGGGAAACGTGATCAAAATGAGCATTGAACGGATGTCTGCTGTTGCCCATGAGCTTGGAATCCATGTTGATGAAGATTACATCAGCTGTAAGAATGGAAAGCAGAAGGCTGATGAAATCACAGAAAGGATTTTTGATATACCAAGCTTCAAGGAGAAAGAGCTGCCCTTGCAAGGGAGTGCATGGAAAAAGCTGGCCAAACTGGAGAAGGAAGAGTGCAGGATGAAAAATGCTGGGGAGAAAAACATAGAAGTTTACAGGAATGAGCTTGCAGATCAGAAGCAGCAGCTCAGAGCACAGCAGAGGGCTCACAAAATCTCAGAGTCTATGTCCCGTTTCATCTCCGCAATGTCTGGTTCCACAGAGGAGCGCAAGTATTTCCTCAAGTGGATGAGGATCAACCTGGACAACCTGTCACGCAAAAGACTTCCACCCCTTCAGGCAGAGTATAAGGAACAGTGTCTGAATTCTGAGGAAAACAAGGAGCGCATTGCACAGTTGGACAGGGAGATCTCCAGTTCTTCTCTGGGGACAGAGCACTTCTTGCGGGAAATGGGTCAGCTGTACGAGTCGGCCTACTCACATCCCAAAGGCCTCACCTCTGAAATTCAGGGACTGCCACGTCTGGCTGCTGAGCTGCTGCAGGAAGGCTTTCCTCTGGAGCTGGTGGATGGAGATGCATCCAACATTCCTCTGCAGTGGGTAACTCAGGTTCTGAAGGAACTTGATCAACTAACACAGGACAAATGTAAGATCCGGGTGGTGACTGTACTGGGAGTGCAGAGCACAGGGAAATCCACCCTCCTGAACACCATGTTCGGGGTCCAGTTTGCCGTCAGTAGTGGCAGGTGCACGAGAGGGGCCTTCATGCTCCTCATCAGAGTGAAAGAAGATTTTAAAGAGCAGCTTGAGTGTGATTACATCATGGTTATTGACACTGAAGGTTTGAAGTCACCAGAGTTGGCCCAGCTGGATGACAGTTATGAGCATGATAATGAACTGGCCACTCTGGTGGTGGGGCTGAGTGACATCACAGTCATCAACATCGCCATGGAGAACTGCACAGAGATGAAGGACATCCTGCAGATTGTGGTGCACGCCTTCCTGCGCATGAAAGAAGTTGGGAGAAAACCCTGCTGTCAGTTTGTGCACCAGAATGTACCAGACATCTCTGCCCATGACAAGAACATGAGAGACAGAAAGATTCTGCTGGAGCAGCTGAATGAAATGACCCAAGCAGCAGCTATGATGGAAAAGAGGGGAAACAACAAAAAATTTTGTGATATCATGGAGTACGATCCAGAGAGAAACACCTGGTACATCCCTGGGCTCTGGCATGGCATCCCTCCCATGGCACCGGTAAATGTTGGCTACAGTGAGGCTGTGAATTTGTTCAAAAGGAGTGTGATTGAGATGTTTAAGCAATACAAATCTGGAAAGAACTCACCACACACATTCAATGAGTTCCTTGAATGGACCAGGAGTTTATGGAAGGCAGTGAAGTATGAGAACTTCATCTTTAGTTTTCGCAACAGTCTTGTGGCCGATGCTTATACTCAGCTTTGCACTGAGTTCAACACCTGGGAGTGGGCCTTCAGGAGGAGCATGTACTCCTGGTTAATGGAAGCTGAGACAAAGGTGTCAAACTTTGGTTCAGTGGCAGCACAGATTCAGCCATTCTCCAATGTGGATGACTTACTGAGCAGCCTGAAATGTGAGGCCTCCCTAGAACTCACTAAAGGGGAAAAGCTAATTTTGGACAATCTCACTGAATTCTACAAGAGCTCTGAAGGACACGTTCACTTAGTAGAAAAGTACAAAGGGGAATTTATCAACTCAGCCAAAGCCATTCGGAAGGAGACAGAGCACTCTGTTATAAACAAGCTAGATGCCGCAGTGGTGATTAGAGAGGGTATGTTCAGGTTAGAGAAAATCAAGAAAAATCATACAGCTGTAATGGAGCAGAAGGTGCTGGAGCTGATTGAGAAATGCAGGAAAAGTAAAGATCTGTCAGATAAACAGCTGGAGGCTGAATTTGAGAAGATGTGGAATGAGACTGTGAAAGAACTGAAGTTCTCTGGCCTGGAAAAACGAGATATTGTCCAAGATATCTGGCTCCAGCTGCGGGTTAACTTAGAGACGAAAGGCAGCTCAGTACATGAAATGCTGTCCACAGTGGGTGACTTATCTGAATGTGGAATTGAGCCATTCAAAGTGAAGAGTAAAGGAATGCTTAAAAAGATATGGAACACATTTTTTGAAGATGAGCGGAAGATAAAGACACAGAATATGGGTGATTACATCATTGAGTGCAGCAGGCAGTTTGTAGCTGAACAAGTGAGAACTAGGTCTGATTACCATAACACATACATGATTGACTTGTTTCGTATGATAGATGAAAACTTGGACAAGTACAGGGATCTGGAAACAAGTGCTGAGTTTCAGGCCAGTCTGAAGATCCACATCTGTGGACATGCAGCACGGGAGTTTCAAAAAATGCATTCGGATTTTATCCAAGCAAATGATCCCCGTCAGTGTCTAGAGAAGTTCAAGCAACAGTACTGCACTGACTTCAAGGACCTGTTCAATAAAAGAGACCAGTGTCAGAAGAAAGCAGAGGAGTTCACCTACAACTGTCTTGCACCCGCAGTTAAGGGATACATCACCCAATCTCTGGGCCCTGACCTTGTGGATGAAGTGGTGAGAGGGAAGAAAGCCTTTGATTTCAGCACTCGAACCTTCTTCCAGTTCTCAATCCTCAAGCAGCTGCTTTCAGATGATAACTTTAAGGACTTTGTGAATTACATAAGAAACTACGAGAACTTCGTGCACGGCTGGATATTTGATCAGATGATACAGCATTTCTCAGTGGGAGATGGCCTCGGGAAAATTGAGATTAAGCACTTGAAGGATATGGTTGAACGATTAAAGGAAGCCATTAAAAATGCAGAGATGAAGGCCAATGAAAGAGTGACAGAAAGGGGTGAGGAGAACCAAAACATTCAGCAGTTCATTCAGAATATCTGTAGTGACCTACAGGAGCTTGTCATCCCCAAAGACCCCCTCAGAGCCATCCTGGCCTTAAACAATGCCAAGCCAGAAGACTTTTCCCGGTGTCTAAAGGTGCTTGTGGATGAAATGGAGCAGTCCATTACTGCAGAGTTTCAGAGGGGTGGGGATGTGAGGGCCAGGCTGAACACCCTTTCAGCCACAGAAGGAGCTGTTTAACAGGGTGTTTGGCTGTGGGAGGCAGTGTCCCTTCTGCAAGACCCCATGTGAAGCAGGCGGCAAGAATCACACAGAGCACTTTGCTTCCATTCACCGTCCTGAGGGGATCGGGGGTTACAGATATGAGGAATCCTGTAAATTAGTGTGTGACATCTGCTCTACCAGTGTTGCCAGTGAGGGAACATTCAGGTCGAATGAAACAGAGTGGAGATACCATCCATACAAGGACTATCAGAGCTTTTACCCTGACTGGCGCATCCAGCCTGACACCAGCATCCAGGCCTCAGACTACTGGAAGTACGTCTTCAACAGGTTTAATGATAAGTTTGCTGAGGAGTATAAAGCTGAGGCTGCAGACATTCCCCCCATTTGGAGAGATATAACCCAAGACCAAGCCATGAAAAGCCTGGAGGAATCCTTCAAGATGAAAACAGGAGATTAAATTAAATGGATTATATGGCCCCTGTGTCAGGCAGATGGAAAATTAATTTTCTGAGTGGCATTAATTAATAGTCTACTCACACCTATCATGGCTAATCACAAAAAGTGCCCCAACCAAGTTGAATCCTATGAAAGAAAGGGCCATAGCTTAAAAATAAAAATACAATGAAAATAAAACACATTTAAAAAAGGGAGCATTAAATTAAATCATCACTGATGTTAAGAAAGAGAGATAATTACTGATACATACATTCCTGCAGTTTTGCAGCCTTCACTGAGCTGTCTCTGATACTCAGATACAGATAATACCCTCAACCAGTCATTATACATATAAACCCACATGCATGCTAAAAGGTGATGTTACCTCTATCATAACCTATGCAGCTTTTATCTATACACACTGTCTGAGTTAGCATGGCTGAGCTTTGTTCATTATTCCATTGTTTAGATGCATAATCAGGGATGGTAACTAGGCTGAGATATTTTAAGTTTGTTTAATTTTGTGACCTTCTCTATATCAAAAAGAATACTTTTAACGAAAATACAAATTACATTTTATGTTTTATTCTATGCTTCCTCGAATGAGTCTTTTCTATTAATAAAGCACATAACCTTCATGTGTTATTGGTAATATTATCAGCTCTTCATCACAGCTAGTTTGGCTGTTTGAAGTCATACATTATTAAGTGCCTTGATAATTTGTTTACTCAATAGCATAGCTTTCATCCATTCATATTCTTCAAATAGTTTAAACACATGATTTATTGTTACAATGTTAAAAGGATTGTTGTTATCAATTTATAAGCCTTAATATAGAAATTCACTGTTTCTGAAAAAAAAGAAAATTGACCTTTGAGGTCAAAAGATGCCATCTATCCATCCATTATCTATACCTGCTTATCCTGGTCAGAGACATGGGGGCTGCTGGAGCCTATCCCAGCATGCATTGGGAGAGAGGCAGGAATACACCCTGGACAGGTCGCCACACACACAATCCACTCATACCTATGGGCAATTTACATAACATTACATTACAGGCATTTAGCAGACGCTCTTATCCAGAACGACTTTTACATAGCATTTTTCACATTGTATCCATTTATACAGCTGGATATATTACTGAACCAATGCAGGTTAAGTACCATGCTCAAGGGCACAACGGCAGTGTCCTATCCAGGAATCAAACGTATGACCTTTTGGTTACAAGCCCATTTCCTTACCCACTGTACTACACTGCCGGTTACAGAGTCTCCAGTTAGCCTGCCGACATGTCTTTGGACTGTGGGAGGACATGCAAACTCCACACAGAAAGGCCCAGGGATTCAAACCCAGGACTGCACCACTGTGCCACCCTTATAGCTGTCATGATGACTGTTTATTTTTCTTTTTTAGAAAGCTGGATTCAAAATTTGTTTTGCTTCTTCGCACTTAGTAAAATTGATGTATTTCACCACATGTTTGAGCACTTATTACTTTCACAAATGGCATAATCAAAATAAATGTTTGATTTAATCTGAATTTAATGAACAGTCCCTTATTTTCTTCACTGCCTGAACAACTGAGCTGCCTGAAGGCAATGGCAGTATCTTCATTCTACCACTAGATGGCAATAAATCCATTTAACATAATATCATTGCTGCATGTTTTACCTTCTGTCTAAGGTAGCTGAAAATACACAATTTACACTTGTGCCAAATGTAATTAACTTGCCTTGAAAAAAAAAACTTCATCTTATAATGAAAGGGGAATAAGGATGAAAGCTTGAACCTTCTAGTCTTACAATCAACCCCGATTTACATCAGGACTCAGTCACTGGAGTCTGTCCACATTGACTCAAAGACAGACTAGTGCTAGACCAGGAATCAACGCATTATGGGACAGGAGTTAGTTGAGTCAGCCATGATAAAAAAATAACAAAAAAATTAGATCAAAGCTGAAACTTACCCAGGATGCATCGCACTGCTCCTCCAGCAAACTGAGGGGAAACCAAATGTTGTTCCAAGACATTCAGCTGGTTCTACTGTATTCACACATTTCAGAACCACAAAGCAAACGTATAATCACTTATACTTGTATATCCAGCAGCTTCTTCACATAGTGGAGGAAAGTGTTTCCAATCAAACCCAGAGCTACTGAAGGGAGCAGGGAAAATCAGTCTGTCCCTTGGGGAATAAATCATTCAGTCAGGGGACAGGAAAAGGGTGATGAAGCACACAAAAGCTAAAGAGGTGACTCCTGTCCAAGTGGGGCCTGAGCAAAAGGCAGGTGAGCTCAGGCTAACCTGCAGCAGACTATCACAGGCCCACTCATCCAGTTTAAACACACATTTAAAAATAAAAAATAATAAAAATAACCTAAAATAGAACATCATCTCCTCTCAATGGCTCCAGTTTCTTCTGAAGAGATTTACACTATATACAAGAAACCAGAAACAATGAACCCAAAAAGAAAATACAGTAAATCTACCACCCAGCACATTTAATATGCACTATTACAACAGAGAATGCAAGAACCCACCATGCACCAACCAACAGCTTACCTCTGCCCCAACCACAGCATTCTAAATCTCCTGACTGTGATGTCACTTCCTCACTCAGCACAGGCCTAATGCTCATAATAATGGGAAAGACAGCGTGATGCCAAACCTCAGCACTGTGAAGGGTAAAACCAGCCATCCATGGAGCTGTGCCCAGTGTGCAACATCCCCAGCTCCACCAGAGTGCCGAGGCGTACACCTTCCATTCCAGGCAATTAGTCACTGGCAAATGCAGTACGCTTCCCTTCCCTATTTAAACTGATACTGCAGTCCACACACACACACACACACACACACACACACGCGCACACATGCACACGTACACACACACGCTTGCACACACACGCTCACACGCACACACACACACACTCACACGCACACACACACACACACGCACACATGCACACGTACACACACACGCTCACACGCACACACACACACACACGCTCGCATGCACACACGTACACACACGCTCACATGCACACACACACACACACATCCTACAAGAAGCCAAGCAAAGCTCTCTTGGTATTGTACTTCCCTTGTTGCTCTCTCCTTTTCCTTAAACATTTTGTGCGTCCAAGAACAAAACCACTATTGAGAAGAATTCCTATAACTCACATATACATCTTCACTCATTCATTCATTTCCATTCAATAAAAAGGAACCATCCTCTTCAACCGAACTCCAGCCTCTGCTTCATTCCTCAACCGTGTCATCTGATAGTGACCGTGTGGAGGAAAACCTCACTCAAAAACTCCTCATTCCTGCTTCCTCAGTAGGTTCAGTCAGGTACAGTGAATTCTAGATATGCTGAATTGAAACACACTCAACACTGAAAGCAAGGATAAGTTCAGACCAGAAGTATTTTCTGGAGCACAAAGACAGTATGTGCGGACCGACAGAGGATCCCCAGCATACCGCAATGAACTCAACGTAACAAAGAAAATGCACACTTTGTATAGGGAATCTTATCTTTAGGTTCTGTACTTGGCTGCGTACCACATGTACACTTCTCATACAAAAACATCTCCTAGACATAACCTCTCTTCATAAATTCATACAAAGATACGTTTTTTATAGCAACCTTGACATTTCAGTATGTCTAGCAAGCCTAAGAGAAGACACAATTAATCCTCCAAGCCTAAGATAAGACACCGGTGCACAATTAATCCTCAGCATGGAGAAAGAGAAAGTAGGAGAGAGGGAGCACATCTCCTGTTTATGGAATCATCCTGAATCTTTACAGAATTGCACAGATTATTTCAAAGCACATGTCATTATCCCATGCTTGATATTTATACACTTTAATGGAGAGCATGTTCCCTTCTCATGCAAATATAAGAATATGGGAGTTAGGCATTATATATGAAAACTGTTAAAAAAATACAAATTACTGATATGTTAGGATATATAATGTAAAACAATGATTAAACAGCATATTCTTCCACAACCGCCTGCCTTTTGGCATCAATTTTCAAACTATATGCAAAAACATCACACAAGTTAGCATTACACAAGCAAGAAATGGATACATTCCCATACAGAGCCAAGGATGTCAAAGCATACCCATGGGAAAAACCGTTAATCAAATGTTCTCAACGCTAAAATATACAGGAATGATTTGTCTTTTTTGTTAGTTTTTTTTTTTTGTTCTTCAAAAGGTGTTTTCACTGCTTTCAAACTCACTCATTCATGTGAACACAATTTAAGAGTCTGTTTATCTGGATCTTGGTGATGGTGGATCTTCTGGTGGCACCTCAGGCTGGCGTGCTCAGAGAAAGTCCTGCTGCACTGCGGGCAGACGGGCAGCCTCAGGTTCCAGTGCCCCCGGGCGTGCTTCCGCATGGTGCCCGTGTCACTGAAGCGCAGGCTGTAGCTGGAGCAGAAGGGCTTCTCCCACCGGCTGCTGGACACACCACACTTTGCCATGGTAGGGTAGAGTGTCCAGCATCCCCACGTACCCCACAGGGCACAGAAGACTTCACTTTGCTCCTCTGACCTCTGCAGAGCTGACAGTCCATGCCACCATGAGACTGCTGTGTTCTCTGCTCCAGCGCATGCTCTAACATGGTGAGCAAACAGTCTATCTGGCTCAGCAGATCCCAGAGAAGACTGAGCAGGGGAAGGCTGGGGGAGTCACTGGGCTGGGGGGGGACTGGGGGGAGTCACTGGGCTGGGGAGGCTGGGGGAGATACTGGGCTGGGGGAGTCTCTGGGCTGGGGGAGGCTGGGGGAGATACTGGGCTGCGGTGTCAGTGTGAGTGCTATGAATAACCAGGACAGAAAGAGAAGTGAAAAGCCCAGATGCACAACTACACACGAGGACAAGGTTATCAGTCTCTAGTTTGAGAAACAGTCCCCTCACAGATCTTCTGCTGGCAGCTTCATTGAACAGTCCTCGCCAAACATCAGTTTCATCTGCAACAGTGAAGAGACGACTCTGGGATGCTGGCCTTACAGGCAAAGTGTCAAAGAAAACACTTCTTTAACAGGCAAACAAGAAGAGGTTTGCCACACGCCGGTGTGACGCCCCTGGAAGGGGGGGGGGGAGAGAGAGAGAGGGGGGAGGGGGGCAGGGAGGGAGCAAGGGAGAGAGACAGAGAGAGGGAGGCAAGGAGGGAGGGAGGGAGAGAGAGAGAGAGAGAGAGAGAGAGAGAGAGAGAGAGAGAGAGAGAGAGAGAGAGAGAGAGAGAGAGAGAGAGAGAGAGAGAGAGCACCTTCACCTTTCCCCCTCACAGGTTCTGGGCAAAAACAATAAACTAAAACAATAAATAAATTAGCCAGTATTGTTTAATGAAACTTGGCACAATTTTGATATCAATACTTTTAATGGCAGACCTATATCTGAAGTCATGACTTACAGACAGTGCTTTGTCTGTGTGAGTAACTCGGCATTTTTGTACGTTGAAAACGTGTTTTTCATGAGATTTTAATTACAACCTTAAATGCAACTTCGCAAACTGTAAAAAATATCGTTCATTGTTGTAATTAGACACTTTTGATGTCTAAAGAGGTATCAATTGCTCTCAGAGTCAAATTATGACAGAAACGGAGTTTCGTGTTACATGAAATGAATATTCCGTATTTAAGGACTTTTTAATCTGTAAGAACAGTTCGCAGTAATACGTTCCATAACGCTCTACGGGAAATTATTGTTATTCAAATTTTTTGGTTGCGGTATTGATTCATCGATTGACCCACAGTTGATATCAGTAAAGTTACATATGGTGAACTATTGAACAAATCCTGAGCTAACGTGTCATAATGTAATTGTAATAACAACAGAATATCAATATAATATTACTCTAATACAAATAGACTATGTAATATTGTAGCCTACCCCCCTTAATAGCCTCGCCCAAACGAAACTGACAATAATACTTTCGATTTGCTTGCTTATAAAACTGGGTGACAGTCAGTAGTTGTTTCACTGCCCAGTCTAGAGCATCTGCTGTGAAAAAGCTTCTGATCGCATCTTCACGCTTCGCTTTATTCTTCTGCGGAAAAGATTGTGCGCGAACTGATTCCAGAACAGATTATCCCGGTAAGTGAAGCAAAACTAATAATGACAGATATTGCTATAAAGCAGCACTGTAGCCCTGGACCGCGCAGGATTATACGGTGGATGAATGAAACACGTGCACCCTGTTTCATTAACAGCTTATTATACATACAAACAGGACTTTAGACTACAAACACTTTGTTAAATACTGTAGTTAATTTGTGCTTTATGAAAGCTTTGCTATACAAGCAACACAGGAAAATTATATTCCTGTATATATATTGTTTTCAACAATTAATCATTTTGTTGTGACTGTTGGGGCTCCTGTTCACAGCACTTTGTGTGCCCTCCCTTTACCGAGATGAAACTATTAAGTCATCTTGTATATTTTAGGATATTAGTGAAGCCATGGGGGTCTTTGACAATTCTTCCATACATAATCTTTGAAAATCCTTTTAGATAAGTCTACGTATATCCTCTCCAGTTGAGTCACCCTCAACTCATGTTGTTTTGCTGGCTGAAGTTGGTCTTCTGGAAATCTGGTCCCAAAAATATGTACCCCCCAGTATTTCCCGCCTTTTACATCTTTTCTCAAGATTTTCCTCCATGCGACTCACACATTTCCCTCATGATGTCAGAATCAGCTTCTGCGCGTCAAGCATTTTTTTGAGTATTTTTAACCGCATGGACCACATCTGTATTTATCTCTTACTGTTTCATCTAAATTAATCAATCAATTAATTATTTTTGATCTTATTCCAAAGGTTATTTAGGTTTTTGATGTTGGAAGTCATCATTGATGTTGGTACATTTGCTGGCTAATTAGTGATATAGTCTCAAAGTACACAAAGACCTATTTTAATGAAAGTCTTAATACAACAAAGCAAAATGCTAATAAGAACAAAATGAAACAAAGACAATATCAAAGTAAAGTTTAAAAAAAAAAACTATTCCACCATTCAATTGACTTTGGTTATCCTTCTTTCCATTGGGAACTTTGCATGGACACCAAACTATTTACATTTCAAACTATTTACTATTTGCAAACTCCCCATTTGGGCTGTCTTTTGCAGGCTCTTTCTCTCATCTGTGCAGCAGACTACACTCCTGGGCACAAGAAATGGGCCATGCCCAAAATGGCAAAATATTAAGCCTTTAATGGTCTTAACAACAAATCATTGTTCAGAAAACTAGCAAGAATTAAACAAATGCACTCCTGAGATCTCCTGTGCCACCATTTGCTCGTACTTTTGCTGCAGTGAACTGTTTGGGAAAAAGCTTGAAACAGGGAAATTCAATAGTCAAATAAAAGAGTCATGTTTTGTATATGGTTGCATATCATTTGCATGCCATGACTTCCTGATGTCTGTGACCTATCAACATCATCAGAGTCTGGATATCTTATTTTCAGGTTGTCCTACAAGCGATACAAAAATGGATCATTTGAATGGATCTCTATGGGAATTGGGGGGTGGGACTAGATTCAGCTGTAAATTATGCTGATACAGTATGGAACACATTTGTTGGGTAGATGGCTTTAAGTCATCAAGGGTCCAAGGTATCAAATGAGCCTCAAACCACCGTGCTGCTGCCAGATATGCAGTAGATACTACAAGCATTGTTTCTCCTGAATATTTTTTCAATTGAGTTCAACAGGAAAATTAATCAGGAGAAACAATGCTTGTTGTAGTCCCAAATTGTTATCACTTTTACAAGAGTAATGTTCTGCATTAAAGCAACATTGAAAAATCATGGATTATGTATAAATATAAATGTTAAATGTGAATGTATATGTTCAATGTAAATGTAATGCTAAAATGTAGAAACTAAATGTTTGGAAAATATGCTAATTGGTGATGCCCTTAATGGGTAATGTTAAGTTTTTGTTTAGAGAAAGTTGGTCTCACCCACACCCATGCAAATACTGCTAGCAGCAGCAGGATCAGCCGCCTCGAAATGATCACAAGAATAAATAAGCCATGATCAGGAGGCAAACTCCGTTTTCTTGTGATCAAATGGTATGTCATGATCTTGAGATAACAAGACCAAAAAATTATATTGCAAGGACTCTACGGATGTAGATCCTTAATGTTACATATATTCTTATTTGCTTTGAAATCCTGTTAGTCTGTTTTGGCACTATTAGTCAATTGATCGGGTGAATTCACTTTTGTTTTCCTGTATATTAAGTTGTTCTGGTTTAGGGTGTCAGCTAAATGACTTTAATTCGTGTAACTAATGTAATTAATGTAATTTAATGCATTTCAATCATGCCGAGCCTTCCTTTGATGACATGAAGACATTTAGTTTCCACGGCCGGGCTACCTGAGAGACTTATCATTAACGTGGAGATTTTGACAAGATTGCTTTGCCTCGTATAGTAAGTTCAGGTTGGCAATGAGAAGTAGAACTGACAGTGAAATGAACACACCTGCATCTTCAGTGATTAAGACTAAAATGGCCATAATTTATTAACAAAAATACAAGATTTCTAAACCAAGCTGACATATAGCCTGCTGAAGTCACCAGAGATCCCTCTGCAATCTACACAAATCTCCAATGGGCCACACTGATTTCATCCGTGGTTCCCTTCCATCCCAAGATCCTAACACTTTTACCTTTAGTGCAGGGTGCTTTGGTTCTTCATTCTGTCATTTTGTGATGTTTGCCCAGAGGGAGGAGGATGGATTGCCCCCAGTGCCGCAGGGAATGTGGGCAGAATGACAAGTTCTGCAGTGAATGCGGCTACAAACTGTGCTCTGCAAGGACACCTGTCACAGGTAAGCCCAGCAAGCTAGTTAATGACCAGGTCCCCAAGCTTCATTTTCAGGTCATCACTTAGCTAACTTGAATTAGTCCAGCTTGCTAAATTAGTCAAAGCAGTAGCAGTTATATGAAGAAATTAGATTTTAGTAACTGATATTTACATGAACTGTCCTAATGTTTTATATAGCTAGTGTACTCAGCAAGATTATTTAGGTTTTTTTTGGGATGAGAGGTTGGACTGTCAACAATGACAAATGTTACAGCACCATGAAAAAGTATTTGACCCTTTCTGATTTCCTCTATTATTGCATATTTGTCACTCCGATATTTAGACAAAATGTAATATTAGACAGGGGGAACCTGAGTAAGCACAAAAAACATTTTTTTAATGATTTCATTTATTTAATGAAATAAGTTATCAAACACCCATAAGCTTAATAACTGATTGCACCACCTTTAGCACCAATAAATACAACCAAACACGTCCTATAATTTGATATAAATTCTTTCATGTTGCTGTGGAGGAATTTTAACCCACCTTTCTTCGCAGAAACTGAACTGCTTTAATTTGGACAATTTGGTAGGTTTTGGATCGATGGCAGGACATTCTCCTTAAGAATTTTCTGCTACAGAACAGAATTCATGGTTCCTTTAACAATGGCGAGTCATCCAGCTCGCAAGGCAGTAAAGCATCCCCGCACCATCACAGTACCTCCACCGTGTTTGACTGTTGGTATGATGTTCTTACTGTGAAATGGTCTATTTGCTTTATGCCAGACATAATAAAATAAATAAAAATTTTATTTTAAAATGTCTGTTGCGTTTACTCAGTTTCTATTCAATATTACATTTTGTCAAAAGATCGGAAACCATTCAATGTGACAAATATGAAATAGTAGAAATCAGGAAGGGGGAAAATATTTTTTCACAGCGCTGTATGCTGTTCTTTGAAAACGAGGTGTTAGCTTTTTGACCATGGTGGTTGCCCACGGTTAGGGGTGTGTTGTTTTGTAGTGGCTGTTTTGTTTTGGTTTTTTTTTAGGCTGGCCACTGGGACTGTATATGGCTGCAGGAATCCCTGCAATACTCTCGATCAGCCTTGATTGAAATATTACTGTCAAATGTTTACTGCTACAACCATGCAGATATTTGGAAATATATTTAGAGCCAGTGTTTTATCTTGTGTAGAGAGATCTTGTATTCTGTAAGAAAAAGGGCCATTGGTAAAAACGAGTAAATTTCCCATGGTTTGGTTTTTGCAAGTTTGCTGAGAGATTTTGCTGATTATCTTAATGCTTCATGTACACATTTTACCTAAATGTGCCACCTTGGTTCAAATTTGAATTGAAAGTGGGACAGCATTCATTTTCAGGGCCATTTTTATGCACATAATAATGCACATAATGAGACTGTTGCTTTCTGCTATATCTGCTAATGCTAGTGCTAATACTTCTTTCACACAGAGCTTTCTGTACCTGGGAACCTGATAGTAGACCTCAAGGTCAGCATTTCTGGAGCAGAACCCAGGCACAGTTCTGCCGTCGTCCACAGGGTTGTGCTGTCGGACCTGCAGCCGGGAACTGAATGCACTGCCATCGCCTCCACGGCGATGGAAGAAGAGGTGCTGAGTAATGCCACCTCCAACACCTCCAATAGAAGTAAGGGTTCCCCTGCATTGTGAAACCATGGTTCCCAACTTTCTGAACACACAATAAAATTCATAAAAGAGTGCATTGTCTGTGGGCCCTTATAAAGCTGCAGGCTGACAATGACTCTCAATTGTTTATTTCTACAACCATTCAGCTAAATGGAAAGATATTTAGAGCCAGTGTTTTATCGTGTGTAGAGGGATCTGCCTACATTGTGACAGCTACCGTTCTGTTTGCTCTTTTGTCCCACTGTATTAGACCCTGACCAACAAGAAGGGCCTGAGCACCCAATCAGTGAGAGCCAAGTCCACTCTGATAACCACACCCACAATGATGACCACACCCACTGTAGTGACCACACCCACTCTGATGACCACATCCACAATGATAACCACACCCACTGTAGTGACAACACCCACTCTGATAACCACACCCACTCTGATGACCACTCCCACAATGATAACCACACCCACAATGATGACCACACCCACTGTAGTGACCACACCCACTCTGATGACAACACCCAGTCCCAGAGCCTTGGCCCCCCTGACACTGGCTCTCCTGAAGACGAGGAAGAGGTACACCCTGGCTAGTCAATCAGTCTTTATTTCTGTACAGCATCATTCACACCATTTGAACATGGCTTTGAATAATTCAAGGTCATTTATTCATGGCATTCATAGAAATTCTATAATTGAATCTCAAGGACATGAACGTTTTCATTTGTATTCATTCGGGGACAGATGCAGCTAGTTTTCTAAACTGCATTTATTTTCAACTATTTGATTAGTTTATGCATGCAGTCATTTCCCTATTGCTTATTTCAGATAAAATGGTTGGCTAGCAGAGCTGTTCAATCTGCTGACAAGATTTCTGTGTGCATTTTCAGTGTTTCATGTGCTTAAATTTGTTCAAAAAATATCAGCATGTAATCTCACTTCTCAGTGAAATGAGATTTTCCAAATTGTGGGTAAAAGGGTGATAAATGACAGTCTGATTTACAGGAAACTTTGAAAGATAAGAAAGAAAAGGAAGAATCACAGACAAGTTTGTTGGAGTCTGAAAACAAGCAGAGAGACACAACAGCTCCTGAGCACAGCACACCTGGCACACCTGCTCCAGGTACAAAGGAACTGGTTTTGAAAGCATATAATCTCAGTTTTGATCAAGTTTTGACTTTGGGTGCATGATAAGGGTTGGGGACACTTTGTTGGACCTCATATACTAGCGAGTGTGACTGTGGTCTGTCTCTTAACATCTCTGCTGCAGATTCTGGGTATCAGGAGGAGACCACAGACAACAGATCCAGTCCGGGCCCAGAACCAGCACCAGAGGACCCATCCTCATGCCTGGCCCAGCCCCAGCCCCAGCCCTCCTCTGCAGACCCAGCTAAGTCAGACGCAAAGAGTGGTTTAGCAGATACTGATGACATGGATGGGACTTTGAGTAAAGACACCAAAGACACTGTGTGTACTGCACAGGAGGAGGAGGAGGATGAGCAGGAGGAGAAGGAGGAGGAGGTGAGAGTTCTTACACAAACCCCAGAGCAGGGTCCAAACTCCAGCACTGGAGGGACGCAGTGTGATATTGTCAGTGTTCTTTGTGTGTATTTTTCAGTGTTTCATGTACCTAAAATTGTTTTTTTTTGATTGTTCAAGTTGCATTTATTGTCATTCTTCTCATTACAATAATTAAAAAATAGAGAAAAAGTACAATGAACAATGAATGCGAAGTAGGCCTATGCATTTTTCCTGCTTCTGGGATTCTATATCGTGATTGTGATCAAATGTGATTTCAGTGCTAGTTTGTACTTGGCAGGATTGTTTGTTTGTTTGCTGAACAGGTTACTCTACAGGGTTGGTCCTGATCTATGTGGTCACTTCTGGCACTACGATCTTTACTTCACTCTAGTGTGTTTCTTTTGCACCTCTGCACCTTGAACTAATGCACTTGTTGTACGTCGCTCTGGATAAGAGCGTCTGCTAAATGCCTGTAATGTAATGTAATGTAATATATCAAAGCCAAATTTTTTTTATTTATTTAAGTAAACAAAAACAAACAAGGGCAGAGGAAGTAACAAATTTATAAAATAAACTGACCTAATCAAACCAGTACAAAACAGAAAAAGAGGGAAAAAAACCAATAATCAAACTAAGGAGAGAAAGAGAGAAAAAAAATAAATAAATAAAAATGATATATATAGTGGTCTTAAATGCTACTAGCACGTGCACCCGCCAGACCGCCCCCCCCCCCCCCCCCGCGCACATACACCCGACAACCCCCACCCCCCACCCCACACCACAACCACCACCCCCCCCAACACAACCCCACCGGAGCCGATCGCGAACCCGCCTCAAACTCCACCACCTCCAGCTGCTTGGGCTTCATTGCCTGGGGTTTTCTCAAGTTGCTATGGGGGACCCTGGAGACTGGGAGCCTAGAGTCACTGGAGCCTGCGTGATTCCTGGCTTCCCAAGGTTCGGGTGGGCCTTCACAGGAGCATGGGTGTAGCCGGTTCCCCCAAAGGTCGGGTGGGGAGACGAGGTAGCCTGGGTGTAGCCGGGTCCCCCAAAGGTCAGGCAGGGAGTCACGGGAGCATGGGTGTGGCTGGGTCCCCCAAAGGTCAGGCAGGGAGTCATGGGAGCATGGGTGTGGCCGGGTCCCCCAAAGGTCAGGCAGGGAGTCATGGGGGCCTGGGTGTGGCCGGGTCCCCCAAAGTTTGGGCAGGGAGTGACGGGGGCCTGGGTGTGGCCAGGTCCCCCAAAGGTCAGGTGGGGAGTCATGGGGGCCTGGGTGTGGCCGGGTCCCCCTAAGGTCAGGTGGGGAGTCACGGGAGCATGGGTGTGGCCGGGTCCCCCAAAGGATGGGCGGGGAGTCATGGGGGCCTGGGTGTGGCCGGGTCCCCGGAAGGTCGGGTGGGGAGTCTGGGGCTCTCTTATGATCCTCAGGTAGATCTCCCCCGACTTCGCAATCAGCCCCGAGCGGGGTGTGCCGGAGGGGGCAGGGGCCGCACCGCGGGGGGGGGGGGGGGGGGGGGGGGGGGGGGGGGGGGGGGGGGGTAGGAAGACGCCAAGCGAGCGAACGAGAGGGAGAGGGAGCGCTCGGCAGGTGCGCGCGCCCGCAGCACCCACAACCACCACTGCCATGTCCTCCAAAACTCTTGAAAACAACAAAATAGTAATAAAAGTAATAACAATAACAGCAACAAAAGTAACAATGACAGCAACAACAGTACAAATAATAAGTAATAATGATATTGTTACAAGAAGTGATAAGAGCAGATTAAAGGGAGAGTGTATGAGGACAACAACAAAAAAAAGAAATTGTTTTTAATTTCAGCATGTAATTTCCCTTCTCAATGAAATGAGATTTCCCAAATTGTGGGTAAAAGGGGGATGAAAAGGGGGGTAAATGAAAATCTGATTTACAGGAAACTTTGAAAGAGCAGAAAGAAAAAGAAGAATCACAGTCAAGTCTGTTGGAATCTGGAAACCAGCAGACAGACACAACACCTGCTGAGCACAGCACACCTGGCACACCTGCCCCAGGTACAAAGGCACTGGTTTTAAAATCATATACAAATAATTTTGATACAAAAAAGTTTTGAAATTCAGTTTTGAAATTAATGAAAGAGTATATTTTTTGTTACCCTTTATTAAATGCAGCCTGACATGATAAAATATGGAATTAAAATGTTTTTAGTGTGTAAAATAAACTGTTAAAGCATCTTTCTACTGTATTGGTCTGGGAGCAAATCCTGACCGTGCCTGTGCTATCGGAGGGCGGTAGCCCTACAGGTGCATTAATGGCCGTAGTGTCACTCAGAGTTAGGGAAGATGCAGTCTGCCTGGATCAGTAGTGCTTTTCAGTGTACCAGTATCTGGTAGCAATTTTGTATCAAAAATGATGGTGTTGAAAAGAAAGATTACAAACAGGAGCTATATTTGGTGTTTTTATAAAACGACCGGTCGGGAAGAAGTAAAGTACAGTCTTCCAAGATATATAGTCCAATACATGAGTTTAAATAGTTTTCAGAGACAAAGAATTGTTTTTCCAGCCAATTAGATTCATTCAATCACCATATTCAAAAGTTTCATTTGTGGCCAATCACGGGCTTGGATTAACGAGTCTATACCAACGCTAACCAAGTGGGCCTCCTCCAATTGACATATCCTTGGACCCCCTAAAGCGCTTAATTTATACTGCTGCTGGGGTCTACCTCCTCTTGCAAATACATTGTATGGGGTGAAAAAGCATACAGTTAGTTATATTGGCTTGTAAAGGTAAATATTCAGCACTTAGTGAAATATATTTTTCCTGTTACCGTGAGGTCAATTAGACATTTTATGTAAATGCGGGTATAATGCTTCATGTAAGGAAAATTTTCAGTCATAACCCAGCAATATGTATTTGTTGTCATGTGATTTTTTATCTTGTACAGATACACATAAATTAATAAAAGCTTACATATCCTGTTTAAAGGCTAAGAGATCATTTCCTCTCTGTCCTCTCAAATAGAGCCATGTACCCCTGGGAGGGTGGAAGCCACTGATGTGCAGAGCAGGTCAGTGACTCTGTGCTGGGATAGACCGGTCAGCATGGAGGGAGTTTCTCATGAGATCCACATCACCTACGGCTGTGAGGGAGAAGAGCCCAGGTCACATAAATGTGCACCCAACACCACCACAGCTGTCCTTACTGAACTGAGACCCGGGATGAAATATACTTTCAACATCACTGCAGTCCTTCCAAATGGCAGCTGCAGCAAGACCAGCTTAACATGCACAGAAACAAGTAGGTGACCAAAATGTATATACACTACTTTGTAGCTTTGTGTTGAGGCTGATGTCTCTTCGTTCCCAGAATTTGACTCACAACCTACCAAATGCACTGCTGGCTTTAGTAATCCTGCAGTTGCTTTCTTCGCCTACATCTGGATAAAGTACTGCGTAGATAGGTGAAGCTGTCTACAGCGTTGGGAGTTAATCCTTTCACTGCGATGCAAGGTTTCTGATAAACCTTACCTGGGACGGGCCGATAAATTACTTCTGACTTTTTGGTACTAATTGTGAGACTGAAGATGTTGCATACTGTAGAGAACATGTCCAAGCTGACTTGCATGTCCTGCTCGCTGGTGGGATTTAGTGCTCAGTATTCTGCAGAGAGTGACAGAAGCATGCGATGGAACTGAATTAAATGTGAGTGTCGCTTGTAAAAATCTTCATCTATCATCATCTGTGCTTAATTACTGGCAGTTTATAAACATAGATTATTGAGGTTGTGCAAATGGGACAATTGTTTGAGAAGTGGCTTGAGAAAGAGGCCATTGTGACGTCTAGCTACTGAATGACTGAAGTACCATGTGAGAAAACAAGTGGAAACAAACTGATGGCTCAAGTTATGAGCTAACCCTTTGTCCGATGATTTCTATTATTAGAACATTTATTACCAATATTACCATAGATAGTGGTAGTTTTGTTCAGGATTTAACTGTACAAGTATAGGTATGTGTTGTCTTTAGATTTTTTGTCTTGTAAAGTAACAGACAAAAATAATGAAACCTGTAATAAATGTCCTGGACTTTTTGCAAAACTGGACGCTTGCAGTGCAAGTGAATTCAAAATTTCTTGTTCGTTCTCTCAAATAGAGCCATCTGCCCCTGAGAGGGTGGAAGCCACTGATGTGATGAGCAGGTCAGTGACTCTGTGCTGGGAAAGACCGGTCAGCATGGAGGGAGTTTCTCATGAGATCCACATCACCTACAGCTGTGAGGGAGAAGAGCCCAGATCACAGATATGTGCCCCCAACACCACCACAGCTGTCCTTACTGATCTGAGGCCTGGGATGGAATATACTTTCAACCTCACTGCAGTCCTTCCGAACGGCATCTGCAGCAAGACCAGCTCAACATGCACACAAACAAGTCAGTGACAAAATGTATTCATTTGAGGATGCATATTTAATATTTATACTTGTCATTTTAAACCTCATAAAAATACGCTGAATTGTTCAGGTCCTTTTTGTAAGCATTACATTCACATCTATTATTAGTCATTTTAAATGGATTGTGTGTCACTGTACAGAAATGTAGTAATGTGATTCAATTTATTTCCACAACGACAGAAACTAGTCTGGATGAACTGGTGAGTGACTTGGGACTGGAACACCACCTGAAGAACAAGCTAACTCTGAGCAAGGTGCTAGAGATTGATGGAGAGACTTTAAGTGATGAAAGCATCCAGTCTTTGAAATCTCTGCCGTGGTCTTTCCTGAGGAGATTGATGATGGTGAATGTGACTGCTAGGAGTGTGAAGTGTGCCTCAGAACAGGACACAGGACCCCAGACCCTGGACAGCTTAATGGACACCCTGTGCAATCCACAGGGCCACAGCAACAGAGTCAACCCCCTGGACCTCATAACTGCTGTGTTTCTTTGCTCAGATGGCTTTCTTCAGCAGGAGATTGTTTTGAAAATGTCCATATGCCAGTTCTCTGTCCCTCTGCTGCTTCCTAAGTGTGATATACTGCAGTGCACTTTAATGCTCTGGGCCATGAGGGATATTGTGAAAAAGTACAAGCCGCACTCTTTGGAGGACCAAAGAGGGTTTGTAGAGGAGAGCATTGTTCTCTCTGTGCTCCCCATGGTCTCTTTTGTGAGGCTGGGAAACAGCAGTTTGTCCAAGTCTCAGATCCTGAACCAAGTTCTCAGCAACCCTCAGCAGTACCACGACACCTTTGTTCACAAAAACATGGAGTGCGGTGACACCCCAAGGAGGATTTCCAATGGGCTGGTGGAGATCAGCTGGTATCTGCCCTGTGGGAAGAGAAACATTGATGCTTTCTCTGAGCCACTGGCTATAGCTAACCTCCGTGGGGACCTCAGAGACTTTGAAACTCAGTACGATTTCCTCTGCCAAACCTCTGCTGCCATATTTGTGTTTTGTGATGATTTTGGGTCTGAATACAAATTTCTGGACTCCCAGCACCTGGAAGATCATTGGTTCTGGATCATCAATTCACAGAGCAAGAACTTCAATAAAGATGATTTCAGCAGATGTGTTTCTGAGTTAGAGCTAAATCCCAGTAACATCATCATAAAGGGTCCGCAGATGAATGATACAGAATTCATCAAAACCCTGCGTTTGGGTATCAGTGGAATTTTACAGGGAAACGTGATCAAAATGAGCATTGAACGGATGTCTGATGTTGCCCATGATTTTGGAATCCATGTTGATGAAGATTGTGACTGCTGTAAGGAAGGAAAGCAGAAGGCTGATGAAATCACAAAAAGGATTTCTGATATACCGAGCTTCAAGGAGAAAGAGCTGCCCTTGCAAGGGACTGCATGGAAACAGCTGGCCAAACTGGAGAAGGAAGAGTGCAGGATGAAAAATGCTGGGGAGAAAAACATTGAAGTTTACAGGAATGAGCTTGCAGAACAGAAGCAGCAGCTCAGAGCACAGCAGAGGGCTCACAACATCTCAGAGTCTATGTCCCGTTTCATCTCTGCAATGTCCGGTTCCACGGAAGAGCGCAAGTATTTCCTCAAGTGGCTGAGGATCAACCTGGACAACCTGTCACGCAAAAGCCTTCCACGCCTTCAGGCCGAGTACAAGGAACAGTGTCAGAATTCTCTTGAAAACAAGGAGCTCATTGCAGCATTGGACAGGAAGATCACCAGTTGCTCCTTGGGGACAGAGCACTTCCTGCGGGAGCTGGGTCAGCTGTACGAGTCGGCCTGCTCACTCCCCAATGGCCACAACCCTGAGATTCAGGACCTGCCACGTCTGTGTGCTGAGATGCTGCAGGAAGGCTTTCCTCTGGAGCTGGTGGATGGAGATGCATCCAACATTCCTCTGCAGTGGGTGACTCAGGTTCTGAAGGAACTTCATCAACTAACACAGTATGACTGTAAGATCCGGGTGGTGACTGTACTGGGGGTGCAGAGCACTGGGAAGTCCACCCTCCTGAACACCATCTTCGGGGTCCAGTTTGCCGTCAGTAGTGGCAGGTGCACGAGAGGGGCCTTCATGCTTCTCATCAGAGTGAAAGAGGATTTTAAAGAGCAGCTTCGTTGTGATTATATCCTGGTTATTGACACTGAAGGGTTGAAGTCACCAGAGCTGGCCCAGCTGGATGATAGTTATGAGCATGATAATGAACTGGCCACTCTGGTGGTGGGGCTGAGTGACATCACAGTCATCAACATCGCCATGGAGAACTGCACAGAGATGAAGGACATCCTGCAGATTGTGGTGCACGCCTTCCTGCGCATGACAGAAGTTGGGAGAAAACCCTGCTGTCAGTTTGTGCACCAGAATGTACCAGACATCTCTGCCCATGACAAGAACATGAGAGACAGAAAGCTTCTGCTGGAGCAGCTGAATGAGATGACCCAAGCAGCAGCTAAGATGGAAAAAAGGGGAAACAACAAAAAATTTACTGATGTCATGGAGTATGATCCAGAGAGAAACAACTGGTACATCCCAGGGCTCTGGCATGGCAACCCTCCCATGGCACCGGTGAATGTTGGCTACAGTGAGGCTGTAAATCTGTTCAAGAGGAGTGTGATTGAGACGTTTCAGCAATACAAATCTGGAAAGAGCTCGCCACACACATTCACTGAGTTCCTTGAATGGACCAAGAGTTTGTGGGAGGCAGTGAAGTATGAGAACTTCATCTTTAGTTTCCGCAACAGCCTTGTGGCTGAAGCTTATACTCAGCTTTGCACTGAGTTCAACAAATTGGAGTGGGCCTTCAGGAAGAGCATGTACTCCTGGTTAAGCCAAGCTGAGACAAGGGTGTCAAACTTTGGCACAATAGCAGGACAGATTCAGCCACCCTCAAAGGTGGACGACTTACTGCGCAGCCTGAAATATGAGGCCTCCCTAGAACTCACTAAAGGGGAAAAGCTCTTTTTGGACAACCTCGCTGAATTCTACAAGAGGTCTGAAGGACACGTTCACTTAGTAGAGAAGTACAAGGAGGAATTTATCAACTCAGCCAAAACCATTCGGAAGGAGACAGAGAACTCTGTTCAAAACAAGCTAGAGGCAGCTGTGGAGATCAGAAAGGGTATGTTCAGGTTAGAGAACATCAAGAAAAATCATACAGCTGTAATGGAGCAAAAGGTTCTGGACCTGGTGGAGAAATGCAGGAAAAGTAAAGTTCTGTCAGATCAACAGCTGGGGGATGAATTTGAACAGATGTGGAATGACACTGTGGCAGAACTAAAGTTCTCTGGCCTGGAAAAACAAGATATTGTCCAAGATATCTTCCACCAGCTATGGGTTAACTTAGAGATGAAAGGCAGCTCAGTATGTGAAATGCTGTCCAAAGTGGGCAACTTGTCTGACTGCGGAATTGAGCCATTAAAAGTGAAGAGTAAAGGAATATTTAAAAAGATATGGAACAAATTGTTTGAAGATGAGCAGAAGATAAAGACACATAAGATGGTTGATTACATCATTGAGTGCAGCAGGCAGTTTGTAGCTGAACAAGTGAGAACTGGGTCTGATTACCATAACACATACATGATTGACTTGTTTCGTATGATAGATGAAAACCTGGACAAGCACAGGGATCTGGAAACAAGTGCTGAGTTTCAGGTCAGCCTGAAGATCCACATCTGTGGACATGCAACACGAGAGTTTCTAAAAATGCATTTGGATTTTATCCATACAAATGATCCCCGTCGCTGTCTGGAGCAGTTCAAGGAACAGTACCGCACTGACTTCAAGGACCTGTTCCATAAAAGAGACCAGTGTCAGAAGAAAGCAGAGGAGTTCACCTGCAACTGCCTTAGACCTGCGGTGAAGGAATACATCACCAAGTCTCTGGGCCCTGACCTTGTGGATGAAGTGTTGACAGGAAAGAAAGCCAAGGACTTCAGCACTCGATCCTTCTTCCAGTTCTCAGTCCTCAAGCAGCTGCTTTCAGATAATGACATTGAGAAATTTGTGAATTACATAAGAAACTACGAGAGCTTTGTGCAGGACTGGATATTTGAGCAGACGGTGAGGCAGTTCTCTGAAGGAGATGGCCTGAGGAACATTGAGATTAAGCACATGAAGGTGACGGTTAAACGATTAAAGGAAGCCATTAATAATGCAGAGATGAAGGCCAATGAAAGAGTGACAGAAAGGGGTGAGGAGGACCAGAACATTCAGCAGTTCATTCAGGATATCTGTAGTGACCTACAGGAGCTCACCATCCCCAAAGACCCCCTCAGAGCTGTCCTGGCCTTAAACACTGCCAAGCCAGAAGACTTTTCCCAGTGTCTGAAGGTGCTTGTGGATGAAATGGAGCAGTCCTTTACTGCAGAGTTTCAGAGGGGTGGGGATGTGAGGGCCAGGCTGACCTCACTGCCCTTTCAGCCACAGAAGGAGCTGTTTAACAGGGTGTTTGGCTGTGGGAAGCAGTGTCCCTTCTGCAAGACCCCATGTGAAGCAGGCGGAAAATACCACAAAGAGCACTTTGCTTCCATTCACCGTCCTCAGGGGATCGGGGGTTACAGATATGAGGAATCCTCTGAATTACTGATTAATACCTGCTCCTCCAGTGTTGCCAGTGAGAGAAAATTCAGATCAAGTGAAACAGGGGGGAAATGGCATCCATACAAGGACTATCAGAGCATTTACCCTGACTGGCGCATTCAGCCTGACACCAGCATCCAGGCCTCAGACTATTGGAAGTACGTCTTCAACAGGTTTAATGAGCAGCTTGCCGTGGCGTATATAGCTAAGCCAGCTGACATTCCCCACGTTTGGAGAGATATAACCCAAGACCAAGCCATGAAAAGCCTGGAGGAATCCTTCCAGATGAAAACAGAAGGAGACTAAATTAAATGGATTATATGGTCCCTGTGTCAGTCGGGTTGAAAATTTATTTTCTGAGTGGCCTACTCACACGTATCATAGCTAATCGCAAAAAGTGCCCCAACCAAGTTGAATCCTATGAAAGAAAGGGCCATAGGTTAAAAAAAAACACATTTCAAAAAGGGAGCATTAAATTAAATCATCACTGATGTTAAGAAAGAGAGAGAAATACTGATGCATACATTACTGCATTTTTGCAGCCTTCACTGAGCTGTCTCTGATAATCAGATACAGATAATACCCTCAACCAGTCATTATACATATAAAACCATATACATGCTAAAAGGTGATGTTACCTCTATCATAACCTATGCAGCTTTTATCTATACACACTGTCTGAGTTAGCATGGCTGAGCTTTGTTCATTATTCCATTGCTTGGATGCATAATCAGGGATGGTAACTAGGCTGAGATATTTTAAGTTTGTTTAATTTTGTGACGTCTATATCAAAAAGAATACTTTTAATGAAAATACAAATTACATTTTATGTTTTATTCTATGCTTCCTATAATGTCTTTTCTATTAATAAAACACATAACCTTCATGTATTATTGGTAATTTTATCAGCTCTTCATCACTGCTAGCTTGGCTGTTTGAAGTCATACATTATTAAGTGCCTTGATAATCTGTTTACACAACAGTATAGCTTTCATCCATCCATATTCTTCAAATATTTTAATCACGATTTCTTGTTACAATGTTAAAAGGATTGTTGTTATCACTTTATAAGCCTTAATATAGAAATTCACTGTTCCTGAAAAAAAAGAAAATTGACCTTTGATGCCCAAAGATGCCATCCATTATCTATACCTGCTCATCCCAGCATGCATTTGGCGAGAGGCAGGAATACACCCTGGACAGGTCGCCACACACACCATCCACTCATACCTATGGGCAATTTAGAGTCTCCAGTTAGCCTGCTGACATGTCTTTGGACTGTGGGAGGACATGCAAACATGCGAACCTAGGACTGCACCACTGTGCCGCCCTTATAGCTTTCATGATGACTGATTATTTTATTTTTTTTAGAAAGCTGGATTCAAAATTTGTTTTGCTTTTTTGCACTTAGTAAAATTGATGTATTTCACCACATGTCTGAGCATTTATTACTTGCACAAATGGCATAATCACAATAAATGTTTAATTTAATCTGAACTTGATGAACAGTCCCTCATTTTCTTCACTGCCTGAACAACTGAGCTGCCTGAAGACAATGGCAGTATCTTCATTCTACCACTAGATGGCAATAAATCAATTTAACATCACATCATTGCTGCCGCCTTTACCTTCTGTCTCAGGTAGCTGAAAATACACAATTTACACTTGTGCCCAATGTAATTTCCTGCACTGGGGGAAAAAACCTTTCCATGTTTATCAATGAAAGGGGCATAAAGATGAAAGCTTGAACCTTCTAGAATACAATCAACCAGGATTTACATCAGGACTCAGTCACTGGAGTCTGTCCACATTGAGTCAGAGACAGTGTGCTAGACCAGGACTCAACACATTATGGGGCAGGAGTGTGTTGAGTCAGCCATTTTAAAAGTGACAAAAAAATTAGATCAAAGCAGAAATTTGCCCAGGATGCACCACACTGCTCCTCCAACAAACTGAGGGACACCAAATGCTGCTCCAAGACGTTCAGCAGATTCCACTATCACACATTTCAGAACAACAAAGCAAATGCATAATCACTCATACTTGTATATCCAGCAGCCTCTTCACAAAGTGGAGGAAAGTGTTTCCAATCAAACCCAGAGATACTGAGGGGAGCAGGGAAAATCAGTCTGTCCCTTGGGGAATAAATCATTCAGTCAGGGGACATGAAAAGGGTGATGAAGCACACAAAAGCTAAAGAGGTGACTCCTGTCCAGGTGAGACCGGAGCAAAAGGCAGGTGAGCTCAGGCTAACCTGCAGCAGACTATCACAGGCCCACCCATCCAGTTTAAACACACATTTTATAAAAACATAAAGATAACCAAAAAAGAGGGAACATCGTCTCCTCTCAATGGCACCAGTTTCTTCTGAAAAGATTTCCACTATTTACAAGAAACCAGAAACAATGAACTCAAATAGAGAATGCATTAAATTTACCACCCAGCACATTTAATATGCACCATTGCAACTGAGAATTCAGTAAATCTACCACGCGCCAACCAACAGCTTACCTCCAACCACAGCATTTTAAAACACCTGACTGTGATGTCACTTCCTCACCCAGCACAGGCCTGGTGCTCCTAACAATGGGAAAGTCAATGTGATGACGAACATCAGCTGTGTCCAGATCAATAAGTGTTAAGCACTCAGCTCCTGAAACATAATGTAATGTATTAAATAGTGCAATTCTTTGAAGCAAAACTTGATAATTAATTGCAAAAAGTTTCCACAATGTGCGGGAGCCATGTTGATTCATAAATTCAGACAAAGCTCTTTCAAGTAATAAATTATGCAACTGTCGTTGTCAAGTACTAAGTGTGGCGAGTGTTTAATTAATGATCAGTATTAATTGCCTCTTTTAAAAAATGATTTCAATCTATACACAAAAACATCACACAAGCAGTTAACATTACACAAGCAAGTAAGGCGTACCTTTCAATATGGAGCCCCAAGGATGGCAAAGCATACCCATGGGAAAACAGTTCATCAGATGTTCCATCCATCCATTACCTGTACCTGCTTATTCCTGCTCAGGGTTGGGGGGGGGGGGGGGGGGGGGGGGGGGGGGCTGGAGCCTGTCCCATGCATTGGGCAGGAATACACCCTGGACAGGTCCCCAGTCTATCACACACATACCAATGCTAGGAATAGTTTTGATTTATCACACACATACCATTCACTCACACACTCATACCTAGGGGCCATTTAGGCTCTCCAGTTAACCTAAGCTGCATGTTTTCAGACTGTGGGAGGAAACCGGAGTACCCAGAGGAAACCTATGTGGACACGGGGGGAACATGCAAACTCACACAGAAAGGCCCCAACAGGGATTGCTACCAAGGACCTTTTTTCTGTGAGGCAACAGTGCTACCCACTGCACCACCGTGCCACCCAAATCAAATGTACAGGAATGATTTTCTAGTCTTTTTTTGTTTTTATTTATTTATTGACGGAGTGTAGCACAGTGGGTAAGGAACTGGGCTTGTAACTGAAAGGTCGCAGGTTCGATTCCCGGGTAAGGACACTGCCGTTGTACCCTTGAGCAAGGTACTTAACCGGAATTGCTTCAGTATATATCCACCTGTATAAATGGATGCTATGTAAAAGTTGTGTAAGTCGCTCTGGATAAGAGTGTCTGCTAAATGCCTGTAATGTAATTTATTTTATTCTTCTGTTTTTGCTGCTTTCAAACTCGCACTGTTATGTGAACACAATGTAAGAGTCTCTGTTGCTCTGGATCTTTCCCCTGCTCACCCCGTCAGCAACAGGGGCACCATGCGGAAGCATGCCTGGGGGCACTCACGCCTTATTTTACCATTTACAGTGCTCATGTTTGCCTTCACATTGTCTTTCCCATTACTTTGAGCATCTGGCATGTGCTGGGTGGGGTAAGCTGTTGGTTGACAATGAGAAATAGAAGTAATCTAACAAAGTAAATACAGTGAACACACTCCCTGCCCCCAAATGAAACTAAAATGAATACTTTTGATTTGCTTGATTATAACATTGCCTGGCAGCCAACAGCTGTTTCAGTGTCAAAGGTGCCCAGTCTGGAGCATCAGTCTGTGAAAAAGACCCTGATTTCACATTCCCACTCCACTTTCTTCCTTTGCAGAAACACGTTGTGGTTAAATGGATTTTAGAACAAATTTTTTCGTTAAGTGAAGATAAATCAAAACTATTCCTAGCATTGATTGATATCAACAAAGGTCAGACTACCATTAACTTCATAGCCATGGAAAGTGCAGGAATAGGGCTTGCTACATATATGATCTGTTTGTGTTAAGGATTAGCAGTCCGTTTCTTCTTGCTTAAAATAGTTCATTTGCATTAAGGGTTTAGTGATGTCACATATTTTCTCTTTTCTTTTGAAATGTTGTCAGGTCAAGTCTGGTCTGACACTAAACAGATCAGGTTGAATGTATTAATATTTTCCTACACTGTACATCATTCTGAATGAGAGCATCTGCTAAACAATGTAAGGTATTGTAATGTAATGTAATGCTTTTCAGCTGTCCAAAGTTTACCCTTTGAAGATGTAAACACTTTCGGTTTAGTTTTCCTGGAAGAGATTCACAGCTTTTGTTCCACAGCTGGAGCCTGTCCCATTGGGCAGGAATACACCCTGGACAGATCCCCAGTCTATCACACACATAGATTTAGACTATCCAGTTAACCTAAGCAGCATGTGTTCGGACTGTGAGAGGAAACCGGAGTACCCAGAGGAAACCCACATGGACGGGGGGGAACATGCAAACTCACACAGAAAGGCCCCAACAGGGATTGCTACCAAGGACCTTTTTTCTGTGAGGCAACAGTGCTACCCACTGCACCACCGTGCCACCCAAATCAAATGTACAGGGATGATTTTCTAGTTTTTTTTTTTTTTTTAAATATTTTTTTTTATTCTTCAAAAGGTGTCTTTGCTGCTTTCAAACTCGCACTGTTATGTGAACACAGTGTAAGAGTCTCTGTTGCTCTGGATCTTTCCCCTGCTCACCCCGTCAGCAACAGGGGCACCATGCGGAAGCATGCCTGGGGGCACTCACGCCTTATTTTACCATTTACAGTGCTCATGTTTGTCTTCACATTGTCTTTCCCATTACTTTGAGCATCTGGCATGTGCTGGGTGGGGTAAGCTGTTGGTTGACGCTGAGAAATAAAATAATCTAACAAAGTAAATACAGTGAACACACACTCCCTGCCCCCAAATTAAACTAAAATGAATACTTTCGATTTGCTTGATTATAACATTGCCTGGCAGCCAACAGCTGTTTCAGTGTCAAAGGTGCCCAGTCTGGAGCATCAGTCTGTGAAAAAGACCCTAATTTCACATTCCCACTTCACTTTCTTCCTTTGCAGAAACACATTGTGGTTAAATATATTTTAGAACAAATTTTTTCGTTAAGTGAAGATAAATCAAAACTATTCCTAGGATTGGTTGATATCAACAAATGTCAGACTACCATTAACTTTATAGCAATGGAAAGTGCAGGAATAGGGCTTGCTACGTATATGATCTGTTTGTGTTAAGGATTAGCAGTCCGTTTCTTCTTGCTTAGCATAGTTCATTTGCATTAAGGGTTTAGTGATGTCACATTTTCTCGTTTCTCTTGAAATCTTGTCAGGTCTGACACTAAATAGATCAGGTTGAATGTATTAATATTTTCCTACACTGTACATCATTCTGAATGAGAGCATCTGCTAAATAATGTAAGGTATTGTAATGTAATGTAATGCTTTTCAGCTGTCCCAAGTTTACCCTTTGAAGATGTAAACACTTTCGGTTTAGTTTTCCTGGAAGAGATTCACAGCTTTTGTTCCACAGCTGGAGCCTGTCCCATTGGGCAGGAATACACCCTGGACAGATCCCCAGTCTATCACACACATAGATTTAGACTATCCAGTTAACCTAAGCAGCATGTGTTCAGACTGTGGGAGGAAACCGGAGTACCCAGAGGAAACCTATGTGGACACGGGGGGAACATGCAAACTCACACAGAAAGGCCCCAACAGGGATTGCTACCAAGGACCTTTTTTCTGTGAGGCAACAGTGCTACCCACTGCACCACCGTGCCACCCAAATCAAATGTACAGGAATGATTTTCTAGTCTTTTTTGTATTTACTTATTTATTTATTTATTTATTTTATTCTTCTGTTTTTGCTGCTTTCAAACTCGCACTGTTATGTGAACACAATGTAAGAGTCTCTGTTGCTCTGGATCTTTCCCCTGCTCACCCCGTCAGCAACAGGGGCACCATGCGGAAGCATGCCCGGGGGCACTCACGCCTTATTTTACCATTTACAGTGCTCATGTTTGTCTTCACATTGTCTTTCCCATTACTTTGAGCATCTGGCATGTGCTGGGTGGGGTAAGCTGTTGGTTGACGCTGAGAAATAAAATAATCTAACAAAGTAAATACAGTGAACACACACTCCCTGCCCCCAAATTAAACTAAAATGAATACTTTCGATTTGCTTGATTATAACATTGCCTGGCAGCCAACAGCTGTTTCAGTGTCAAAGGTGCCCAGTCTGGAGCATCAGTCTGTGAAAAAGACCCTAATTTCACATTCCCACTTCACTTTCTTCCTTTGCAGAAACACGTTGTGGTTAAATAGATTTTAGAACAAATTCTTTCATTAAGTGAAGATAAATCAAAACTATTCCTAGCATTGATTGATATCAACAAAGGTAAGACTACTATTAACTTCATAGCCATGGAAAGTGCAGGAGTAGGGCTTGCTACGTATATGATCTGTTTGTGTTAAGGATTAGCAGTCCGTTTCTTCTTGCTCAGCATAGTTCATTTGAATTAAGGGTTTAGTGATGTCACATATTTTCTCGTTTCTCTTGAAATGTTGTCAGGTCAAGTCAGGTCTGACACTAAATAGATCAGGTTGAATGTATTAATATTTTCCTACACTAAGTCATTCTGAATGAGAGCATCTGCTAGACAATGTAAGGTATTGTAATGTGATGTAATCGGTCCCAAGTTCACCTTTTGAAGATGTAAACACTTTCGGTTTACTTTTCCTGGAAGAGATTTACAACTTTTGTTCCACAGCTAGGCTACCAAAGAGTTAATTATTAACAAGATTTCAAAAAAAATTTTTGTCCTTACATAATTCACTAAAATACAAGATTCTTATCTGGGGGCAATCCATCCAACTCCCTCTGGGCAAACAACACAATTACAGAAGGAGTCAAAGCAACTTGTTGACGTGTTAGGGGTTGGAGATGAAGGTCAGCCAAGAATTAGCTTTTTTCAGTTAAAATATAAATCAATGGAGTTTGCCGATGAATATCATGCGACTGAAATAGGTTACTTAGATTAGTTTAATAATCTTTTATTTTTGTGAGGAAAAAAAATGTTAATTTTAGTCAGATTCATTAAAGATTCAGGTGTGTTCACACCACAAGTAACTGTTAGATCAATTTTACTTCTCACTGTCAACATGAACTTTGTTATATAAGGCAATAAACCTTACTGAAATTTCCTTGTTAATGATTATCTCTCAGATAGCCTGTGGAACAAAAGATGTAAATCTCTTCCAAGAAAACTAACCCGAAAGTGTTTATGTGTCCAAAGGGTGAACTTGGGACAGTTGAAACCGATTAGATTACAATACCTTACATTATTCAGCTGATGATCTCATTCAGAACAAGTGACAATGTAGGAAAACATGAGTGAGTTCACCTGATTTATAGAGAATTAGTGCCAGATATAACAGACTAGCATTTCATTCTAGATCATTTTGTTTCAACTGTACAATCCTGAATGCGGTTATGTTCCCATTGGCAATATTCAGTGAACTATCACAATAGCTTACTTTGCAACATCAGATAAGGAATGAAGGTCCTCATCATGTTTAATGCTTTGACTGTGTTTCAGGGTGCTGTAATCTGGGCCGGGCCATTTTATGTGACACTGTTATGATGATAATATAATTATTACTGTCGTATCTGGATGGGTGAGGACAGGGATCAACGTTTCTATCAGTCTATCCAAATGATATCAGTATCATCCAGCTAATAGAAAATCAGTGCTCATGCGCATTTACTTCACATGTGCATTGCCACGTCTGGTCATTCCTGATTGGTTGGCTGTAATACTGGCAGGAGAACCATGCCCTGCTTGTGTGGATAAAGTAATGGGTCATGTCTGATCACGCGTGCATGTGTGTGCGTGTGTGTGCATGCGTGCGTGCATGTATATTTGTGTGTGTGTGCGTGTGTGTGTGTGTGTGTGGTGTGTATGTGTGCTCTTCCTGAACATCCCACCTCACTCTGGACCCCAGCACAGCACACAGAGAGCTGTATGTGTCTGAATGGAGGAGAAGGTGACCCCAGGCATCTCATACTCATCAGAACGCGAGACATCATTCAACTTGCCATTATCAACACAGAAGCGCACAGGCCCATCCGGCTTGTGTAATCACAATGGCCGTTCCACACACAAACATAAAACAAATTTGGCATCTGGGCTCATTTTAACAATTCATTTAAAAAGTAAATAAACAAAATTAGATTATACAAAGCTATTAAATTGTCTCAAAAGTGCACTGACAGTTCAGCAATGTTACTTTTTTACTTTAGAAGTAATTATGCTAATTTGACTTCGTTTACAAGCATTTGGGCCTGCAGTTAACGCTTCACCAAAATCAATAGGGTCATTGTAAAAAATCTAAACTCATTGAAGGTATTATTACACATTTTATCACAAGAAAAACTCACTGTGAAATGTTTTAATGTTAATTAGTTATTATTTATTCATACGTTCGTATATTTAGGTGTCCTAAAAACGTTACAGCTGCCAGCGTCCTGAGGGCCATTTAAGAAGCGCAATGACACCAATATCTTATTCAAAATACCCCCAGAAGGGATTTTATATTGGTGAAATGAAATGTCATTCAAATTGTAGCCAACCCTTGTCTTGACATCATCTCGATTGTTCGATTACGATTTGTCCAAGTAATGCTTGGAAAGAGGCCCTATAATATGTTTTCTCACATGGCTAGACAGCTAAACCTAGCTTGAACAACGATATTTTTACATGAGTATCTTCGTCAAGAACTTTTTGTGTTGTAGGCATTTTAGTTTTACAGGTGGGTGTTTTTGTAAGTACGCTGAAATAGAGACGCGCCAACTTCTGGATTCCAAATCCCCCGCTGCTAGAAGAGTGGGGAGCATACCTATGTTCCCAAGGTCCTACGTTCCCCAGTTCAATATTCTGTTAACACACATTAACCCTCCTATTGTGTTCGGGTCATATTTGACCCGTTTCAAGTTAAATATTTCATAAATATTATCCTGTTTTTTTTTTTTATTGGAACAAGGCTTCCGAACAGCTATATAACAAAACAAACCCAATGGTTATCATTTTATTTGATTTTGAAGGTCTCTATAGAGCTGGGGAACATAGGACTCTGGGAACATAGGACCCTTTGTCATGTTCCCATTATGTGCCATATAAATCTGGGGAACATAGGACCCTGTGAACATAGGAATGACCCCGAATAGTGTGCCACAGCCAGGTAACCTGCTGCCAGTGTACATGTTTTCTGGCGATTCAGTCACCAACCTTGTTTGAGCAATGAGATTTTTACATGTATATCTTTGCCAAGATCACATTTTAGTTTTACGAATGGGTATTTTTTTATTACGGTGCAAAAGGGGACGTGAGCCTGGTTGGAAATGTTTTGGCACGTATAACATTTTGAGAGTACGTATTTCATTAAATGTCACATCCCATGACTATATATATGAGTAAATGTGTACAGTATATTTGTTTAACTGTATGAATACCACTAAATATTGGTTCATGTTGTTGAAAAAAAAAGGTAACCCCACCCTAAAAGTCGCACAGACGATGATGCGTTTCCCTCCAACGACAGTGATTACATGCCGAGGGAAGCGGCTCATTTTTAACATCATATTATAACAAACGACCGTTGTATTCCGACAAGTTCGCAATTTATATGTTGTTATTTGATTATGCTGTAGCATTTGTGATATCATGCATGCAGATTAAACTGTCAAAATATTTTTTTGAAAACTCACCAAAACAGGTTTTATCTCCCTACCTTGTTTATGTTTGGATCAACAGGATATGCGTTTGTCATCAGCATTAGCTACAATGGGCTTCATTCACAAAACACGCATACGATCACATTTGATTGTAAACTGCGTATAAGAATGTTTCTAAGAACATTTTAGCTTTCGTCCTTTTTTTCTTATCTGTATTGTTCATGGCTGTTTCCTTATGCAAATCACATGAACAGGATTGCGCGTAAAATTTACAAACAGCCAGCATTCACCATCTCATACACCTGGGATATGCACAAAAACAAAGATGCGCATGTCATGAATCTCATATTGTTTTTTTTTTTGTAGGAACATTTTTAAGAACAAAAGCAAGAATAATTTAAGAAAAGATTTGTGAATGAGGCCCAATGTTTCCAAAGAGATTAAATCTACAACCACTTCGATGTAGAAAATAAAATATAAAATGGTTTATTTACAGAGAGGGAAACAGGCGTATAATATTTCCACAGGAGTTGAGAATCATATCTGCATTGTTCACAAAATGATAACGCTATGAAAAGAGACTAAACTATATGGTAAGAAATTGTTTAGCTCCCAAGACTTTTTTAATGGTTTGAAAGTCTTAACATAAACACGCTGCATGCGAATAGAATGCTCTCAAAGAGACAGTAATACATAGTGAAAAGTCTAAAGAACGGTTAGAAAGGTTACTGGGAAAATAAACATGGTAATTTGATTGTGACAGGTTTCTTATTATTAAACAAGAAAATAAGTCTTACCAGGACAATTGTTGTGGTCGCACAAGCACTTCCTATTTAATTTCCAGGCCACACAGTTTAAATTTAGGTTGCATATGTGAGAAAAACAGTCGCTCCTTTGAGCCCTTGTATGTATAAAGGTTTTGGCCCTAACCACCCTCCACATTTCTCTGCCTATAGCCGAAATAAATTATTGCGATTGCAAAATCGGCAGCTAACTGAATTACAATCCCCACAACAGGGGATCTACTCTGAATTTTTTTTGTGTGTGTGTTCTGTGTTTGGAATCATTAGGGGAGTGCAGGGCCAAATGTAACACAGACTTTTTAGGCAGATGCATTTCACTAAATATTTCAGGAGATACTGCCAAAAGTCTGTTTTGGGCACATGCAGGTGATGCAAGTGTTTTTTGGCTACTGTATTGTGTTTGCATGTCAAGGAATCCAAATGTATGTAATCGTCTTTTACTGACTAACTTTTACTGACTACTGACTAAAACTATTGCATAGTTTTGATATAGCATGCTAGCTTGCTAGGATTGCTAGCCAGGCAAAAGGTCCTCAGGGAGGCTTTTGTTATGTTGAAAATAAAAAAATTAAAATTAACAGCCTGTTGTTAGTAGACTATTGATTAACCAATTAGTTGGATTTGTTTGACTCAGACCGGATCTTCGTAAATATATTTAACTCACTTTTAACTTTAGGCTACATGGTGACATGTGACATCGACTGATACAGCAGTTTGGATCGACAAGTCATTAGATGGACAGACTTGTGACAGATTTTCACTTCCATAGGCAGGCCATATAAATGTAATAAAAAATGGATTAAAGACTGATTGTATCATATATCATGAAACTGCATTCAATTGCCTTACTTTGTGTTAACTTTTAAAGCTATTAAGACTGTTAGGTGTACCTAACATTAGTTTCTACTCCAACCTCGGGGTTAAATGTAACATTTCACTCTCGGTACTTTCGGTCAGATTGCTAGTGAATGGCATGTCCCAGAAATGTCATTGTGGTGTGTAATCATATCCAATGGATGTAGGTTGTTTGTACTAAAATTATTTATATATCTCTCGTAATATTTTCAGAATTTAGTCAAATATGAAAACTGTTATTTCCCCGCTCTCCCCTGCTTCACTTTTGGCCCTTGTGTCTTTGATTGAGTACTTTGGTTCAGTAAGAAGCACATGGGCATTATCTCCTTAGAGGGGCCAGCTTGTGCCATGGGGAAGAAAACAATCCTGCTTAACTGCTCTTTGTAGAGAGAGAATCGCTGCAGCATGATATTTGCACACATCCTGCAATTTGCACAACAAATTAAACCACTTGTGACTCCCACAGCCACTGAAACGTTCTGAGACGTTCAGAGAAATCACGTGATCTATTGGCAGACAGTTCTGTCCCCTTCCCTTTCTCATGCATAGAGAGGTACTCCCACAAGTACAGACCTCAGCATATAAAGCCCTCCCTGGAGAAAAGAGCACAACTCCCTTTTATACAGTAAACTAAACAAATGGTATCACAATGGGGAGGGCAGGCAGGATGTCTCAGGGTCACAGCATGCTGAGACACTTCTAAAAACTAATTACAGGCCTACTGCAATGCTACAGTGAATACAGGAAATATACATATATTTATATATAATCAGCTCTGCCACTGATTAGCTCTCCAACCACCCCAGTGACTTCTGCCACAGAGATGGACTCTGATCCCCCAGATTGCTCCAGCTCTGCCTCCAAAAAGAAGGGCGTGTCTGTCTGTCAGAGTTTGACCAGTCCTGCTTTCCCCTCCTGAGATGCCGAATGGTTTTCCAGAACCACTTTGGGGCCGACCGAAAGTCCTTCTCCAAGGCCTCTCCAAACTCTTCCCATGCCCCGGCTTTTGCTTCTGCCGCTGCCGCAACTGTGGCCTCTTTCGCCTGCCGGTACCTGTCTGCTGAATTAGAGGTTCCCAGTGCCAACCAGCCCCAGAACGCCTCTTTCGTCAGCAGCAATGATAGGTGCAAAACAAATACCAGGGCCAGTTATTGGTTGTGTTACTGGTTTTGCGTGTGCTAAAAGGTTTTGCACGTTTTATAGTCTTACAGCATTTTATGAGTGAACATATTGGGGGGAGAGGCAAACATTTTGAGTACCTTCTCTGGTGATGCTCTGCCAGGCCATTACTGCAGCCATCTTCAGCTCCTGCTTGTTTCAGGGGCTAGTTGCCTTAGAGTTTCTCCTCAGCATTTGAAGTGGAGTGAATGACTTAGCCAGTCAATAATTTTCCAGTTTCAAACTCCTTTGTTGCTATATTTTGGTAATAATGATAATGGTAACCACAGTAATAGCATTCAGGGTGGCACAACTGAAGTATAATAATGTCAGTGCACATATGGAAGATCGACCTTCTCAGACTGCACATTTGCTTTTCTTCCAACCCCAACCCCTAACACTCCTACCTTTTGTAACGGGTATTTTTCTGGTTTTATACTTATTTTTTAAGGCTTGATATGTATGTAATCTGTATCTGTTAGGGATCAACATTTTCATGATCTTGTTTGCCATAGTTAATTTGCATTAGTGGTTAGCAACTTTATATTACATGGCCTCCAAGGAACACTGCATTTTAGTGATGTCACATACTGTATGTTCTCTTTTGTCTTGAAATGTTAGTCAGGTGTGGCACTACGTCTCTATAAATCAGATGAACTCGCTCATGTTTTCCCACATTGTGACTTGCTGTGAATGAGATCATCAGCTAAATAATGTAAAGGTATTGTAATGTAACATAATCTAATCCTTTTACAAAACTAAAATCAATTTTTCAATTTTCTTGCTTATAAAATTGCCTGGCAGTCAATAGTTGTTTCAGTGTCAAAAGCGCCCAGTCTGGAGCATCAGTCTGGTGAAAAAGATTCAAGTTCACACTTTGCTTTCTTCTTTTGCGGAAAAAACGTTGTAGGATTTTAGAACTGATTTTGCCGGTAAATCCATTTAACATCACATCATTGCTGCTGGCTTTACCTTCTGTCTCAGGTAGCTAAAAATACACAATTTACACTTGTGCCGAATGTAATTACCTGCACTGGGGGAAAAACACCTTTCCATCTTTTTCAATGAAAGGGGCACAAAGATGAGAGCTTGAACCTTCCAGTCTTACAATCAACCAGGATTTACATCATGACTCAGTCACTGGAGTCTGTCCACATTGAGTCAGAGACAGAGTGCTAGGCCAGGACTTAACACATTATGGGGCAGGAATGTGTTGAGTCGGCCATTTAAAAAGTGACCAAAAATTAGATCAAAGCAGATATTTACTCAGGATGCACCACACTGTTCCTCCAATAAACTGAGGGGAAACCAAATGCTGCTCCAAGACGTTCAGCAGATCCCACTGTCTTCACACATTTCAGAACCACAAAGCAAATGCATAATCACTCATACATGTATATCTAGCAGCTTCTTCACAAAGTGGAGGAAAGTGTTTCCAATCAAACCCAGAGCTCCTGAGAGGAGCAGGGAAAATCAGTCTATCCCTTGTGGAATAAATCATTCAGTCAGGGGACAGGAAAAGGGTGATGAAGCACACAGAAGCTAAAGAGGTGACTCCTGTCCAGGTGAGGCCGGAGCAAAAGGCAGGTGAGCTCAGGCTAACCTGCAGCAGACTATCACAGGCCCACCCATCCAGTTTAAACACACATTTTATAAAAACATAAAGATAACCAAACAAAGGGAACATCATCTCCTCTCAATGGCTCCAGTTTATTCTGAAGAGATCAGCACTATTTACAAGAAACCAGAGCCAATGAACTCAAACAGAGAATGCAGTAAATCTACCACCCAGCACATTTAATATGCACCATTGCAACAGAGAATTCAGTAAATCTACCACGCGCCAACCAACAGCTTACCGCTGTGCCAACCACAGCATTCTAAAACACATGACTGTGATGTCACTTCCTCACACATCACATGCCTGGTGCTCCTAACAATGGGAAAGTCAATGTGATGATGAACATCAGCACTGTGAAGGGTAAAACGAGCCCATGCCCGGAGCTGTGTCCAGATCAATAAGTGTTAAGCACTCAGCTCCTAAAGCATTATCTAATTAATTAAATAGTGTAATTCTTTGAAGCAAAACTTGATAATTAATTGCAAAAAGTTTCCACAAAGTGCGGGAGCCATGTTGATTCATAAATGCAGACAAAGCTTTTTCAAGTAATAAATCATGCAACTGTAGGTGTCAAGTACTAAGTTTGGAAAGTGTTTAATTAATGATCGGTGTTAACTGCCTCTTTAAAAAAATAATTTCAAACTATACACAAAAACATCGCACAATTTGTTTTTATTTATTTTAGTTATTGGTTAGACAGGCATAAATCTGGTGTATACACCGTGGTGTTGAGCGGTATACCTGCGCCTCGTAGCTTTGGTTTAGCTATCCCCCCTCAGGCTTTGTTTTCCTTGCGAGGGATTTTATTTTTATATTTCTATGTCTGGCTTAGTACTCAGAGGTCCCTTTGAGACTTGAAATCCGTTATTAGAAGCTCATATCCTGAAACTTCTTATCTGGCTTGGTACTCAGAGGTTCCTTTTAAGACTAGGAATCTCAGAAACTCAATCTCGAGACTTGTTACCTTACTCAGCATTTGGGGCTTCCTTAAAATCTGGAATCTATCGAACCACATTCCCACATTTATTCTTATACATGTACTTAATCACTGCCTCTTTCACATTCAGTTCCACATTTCTTTCACTCTTATCCCTCTTTCACATTCAGTTCTTCATTCATGCACATTTCTTGTGCTGTGGCACTGTTGATGCATTGCAACAAGGTTTATTTCCATCAGTGTCCAGCCTTGCCCTGCCCTGTCGACCCCTTCACCGGGAATTGTCCATAGCCTAGTATTCCAGGGGGGTAATCTGTTTGTACGTTTGACCCTTCCACCTGGTAGGCCTATGGCCTGGTCTTCCAGTTGCTGTTTGCAAATTATAACTTGTGACATTTATGGCTTCACCAGTCTTCAGCAGTGGGAGGAACACTCAAAATTGTACCTTACAGATGTAAAGCCCTCCCTGGAGAAAAGAGCACAACTCCCTTTCATACAGTAAAGTGAACAAATGGTATCACACAGAGGGGAGGGCAGGCAGGGATGTGTCAGGGTCACAGCATAATGTAATGGTAAACTAGTTATTAATCAACATTACCTCGGATTATTTCAGATAGATTTCTTCTATAATTTTGCACTTCATCACTTCCACATAGGGTTCACTGTGTCTGAAGACTTACAAAGAAAAAGCACACACATCTATATTACAGATTAGCACTGGTGAGCACTGTTCATTATCAAAGGCTAAAGATAAAGAAACACGTCTTCAGTCAAAGGAGACATGGTCAAGTCTCACCTTGATTGGCAGCTGAAGCTGTTAATGTGTCGCTACGCTCTGGAATGTTAGTTGTCCGGTTAGTCGGCTAGTGAGTTTATCAACTATTATGGTAACATACTAGCGAACGATGCTAATATGCAAATTGTGTGGTATTTTAGAAATCACAATGTGCTCTTGCAGATTGTGACTCAGGCTTGTACATCATGTCTGTTATGCTGCGGCTCGCAAATTGTGTCCTTAAAACCAGTGTTGGTGGTGGTAACCCATTAAATACAACTTAAAGCATGTAGCTTTCGTTTTGGGACATCTGGTACCACATGTAAAGGACTGGCCATGAATTAAGACAGCGTTGAACACATTTTAACATAAAGATTTTCAGTTAAATATACAAATGAAAGAAGCGCGTCCAACCTCTGAGGACAAAAGACATTAAGTGCCTGATTTACTAAAACCTTTACCACGTGCAAAACCTTTTAACGCATGCAAAGCTAATAACATGACCATGATAGGTGCAAAACAAATACCATGTCCAGTCATTGCTTGTGTTACTGGTTTTGCGTGTGCTAAAACGTTTTGCACGTTTTATAGTCTTACAGTGTTTTATGAGATTAGTGAACATACTGGGGGGTCCTTTGACCATTCCTTTGCACAGAATCTTTGAACATCCTTTTAGAAAAATATATCCGCTACAGCCCTGAGTCACATTCAAAGCATTAAACACAAATTAATCTAAATAATAAACCAAATAATCTGAAATGCAGACTGAAGACCCACTTCCTAAGATGGCATTATTACCCCCTTCCATCCCCAACGTATAACATTTAGAGTATCTTCTTGGGTAGTGCCAGGCCTGGACTGCAGCCATCTTCATCTCCTGCTTGTTTCAGGGACTAGTTGCCTTAAGTTTCCTCTTCAGCATATGAAACTCATGTTCAATTCGATTCAGATTGAGTGAATTACTCGGCCAATCAAGAATTGACCAGTTTTTGGCTTTGAAAAACTCCCTTGTTGCTTTAGCAGTATTTCTGGGATCATTGTTTTGCTGTGGGATAAAGCGCCATCCAATAAGTTACTTACACAACTTTTTCCATATCATTTATATTGCAACCATTTATACAGCTGGATATATACTGAAGCAATGCAGGTTAAGCACCTTACTCAAGGGTACAACGGCAGGTTCCTACCCAGGAATGGAACCTGTCATCTTTAGGTTACAAGGCCAGTTCCTTACCCATTATACAACACTGCCGCCCACATGCCTTCACACCCTCCATTTAAAACCCTGTTTAAATCAGTTCATTCAGGCTCAACAGACCCCTGGCGGTTTTGATAAAAGAAAACATCTGATATAATTTACTGGCATCTGGTTGTACTGATTAAAAAAATATATATATATATTTTTTTTACTTAATTAAACTCTTAATAACTTAAAAATAATTTTTTTAATTACATTGAACACTGTAAATCTCAGTCCTCCTCCTTATGAAGAATGTTCACCGCAGCTCAATGAAACCTGATGTGGGACCACTTTACACCAACCTCGGGGTTAAATGTAACATCTCACGCTCGATACTTTCAGTCAGATTGCTAATGAATCATTGATTACACACCACAATGCTAATGAATTCATTGTGGTGTGTAATCATAGCCAAGGGGTGTAGGTTGTTTGTAGTAAAAAAAATTATTAATATACCTCCAGTAATATTTTAAGAATTGAGTCAAATACAAAAACTATCATTTCCCCACCCTCCCCTACTTTACTTTTAGCCCTTGTGTCTTTGATTGAGCACTTTGGTTCAGTAAGAAGCACATGGACATTATCTCATTAGAGAATTGAATTGTTTGATTACAAATCTAAAATTGTGGCATAGAGATACAAAAAAACTTTTGAAACTCATTGTATATCTTGTGCAGCTGAATCCCCAACAAAGCATCAAACACTGTTGACCTTAATTTCTTATCTGAGGTTTTAAAGTAAGCTATTGTGATAGTGCAGAAGTAGATACTAATGATAATGGTAACCACAGTAATTCAGGATGGCACAACTGTAACAGAATAATCTCAATGCACAAACTGAAGATCAACCTTCTCAGACTGCACATTTGCTTCTCTTCCATCCCCAACCCCTAACACTCAAACCTTTTGTAACAGGTATTTTTCTGGTTTTAAACTTCTCTTTTAAGGCTTGATATGTATGTAATCTGTATCTATTAGGGATCAGCATTTTCATGTTCTTGTTTGCTATAGTTAATTTGCTTTAGTGGTTAACAAATTCCTATTGCATGGCCTCTAAGGATGTCTGCACTTTACTGATGACACATATATTCTCTTTTGTCTTAAAATGTTAGTCAGGTATGGCACTAATTCCAGAGGTGGGTAGTAACGCGTTATATTTACTCCGTTACATTTACTTAAGTAACTTTTTGAATAAATTGTACTTGTAAGAGTAGTTTTAATGCAACATACTTTTCACTTTTACTCGAGTATATTTGTGAAGAAAAAATGTTACTTTTACTCCGTTATATTCGGCTACATTCCGCTCGTTACTTTTATTTTTTACCCATTTTTTATTCAATGCACGTTCTGTTTGTTTCTTTCTCTCAGAGAGACCGACTGGTCTTTGCTTTGCCGCTGTCATAGCCCCACATGACTCCGTTTCACCAATCAGACGTAGCTAGTCACAGCACACAGAAGGATGAGTGGGCGACAACAATGGCTGAAACAACGGCGGGTGATTCGTAGGAGACAGAACACCCCTGGCCTCACATCAGGGCCGGCCCGACGCATAAGCGAACTAAGTGCCTGCTTAGGGCCCCCGTGGCCACCAGAGGGCCCCCAAGAGCGCTTGAAATGTCCCACAAGAGAGCTTGAAATGTTTTTTTAAAATATATATTATATTATGTCAGTGGCAATCATACAAAAATGCAATATTATGTTAACGGGCTGGCTAGCTAATACTATTGGTTTAATCAATTCCCGCTGCCTCTGTCAGAGCTGGTGTCACGTTCATGCGCGCTGTAAAGGATGTTAACTGCATTTTGATGCAAGCACAGCCACACTCAGTCAGACTAACGTTAGGTTACTGTCCTCTCCTCTGCATCGATGGAAAAAGCAGCAAAAAAGCAATGTCGCAAAAAAGGACATAGGCTATCCTTCTGGAGCAGAGAGAAGAAAGAAGAAAACAGAGGGTAATGTTAGCTAGCTAGTCAGTTAACAACATAACCTAGGTAGCATATCTTGTCTTGTCTTAGGAAAGTTAACGTTTGATTAAACATCCCTAAATAGCCTTGGCATCTTAATCCACCTAGTTGTAGGCTATAATAGCAAGCTAGCTAACTAGCTAGCTCGAGAAATTTTGAGTTTAATGGGGGGAATCTAGCTAATGTGTTGGATTAAAACTCTAGAGAAATTTTGATTTTAACTGGTAGATAGCTAGCTATTCATAGCTGGTTTGAAATAAAAGCAAGCTAACATTTTCGTGTTTGTATACTGAGCTTGATGCTGCTAATAGCATAACATTATTTAACACTAGCATTTTGTGATTATTGGTAAAATATTCCACTATCAATCTGTCTTAATTAGCTAATTATAGATTAAAGGATTTTTCTTCTGTGTAAAAATAACTTGTTGCTGGGTATTTCTGTAATGGAAATAAGCTTCTGTTCTATAAACTTGGTACTGATAACAGCCTAACGTTATTTACATTACCATTTTGGGGTCTTTGCTTTTATATTCCAATATCATTATGCCTTAATTAGCTAGTTGTAGATTAGTTGTTGTTTTATGTGTGCACATTGCTTGCTGCTGAGTATAACAATTTATGTCGGTAAAATAAACTAATTCTGTTCCATCAACTATGTATTCATACTATATGTATGATGTAAGCAACACAGCTACAACTAATAAAACTGATAATGGGTGTGTTAGATTTACAGTAGGTGTGCGAATGATCAAGAATTGACAATAGTCAATAGTATTGGCGGTGGGGGGCCCCCAAATCAAATTCTGCTTAGGGCCACATAAAGGCTTGGGCCGGCCCTGCCTCACATTCAAACTACGTTTTACTTACAGACTACCAAAAACAGTAGTTACATTATGCGCTGCCTTCTTTGTCTGCCTTGAAATGTGGACATTTCAGCCTACAAGAACTCAATTTCGAACTTGAGAAAATATGTGGCGGTAAGTTGTATGTTAGTTTTGGCTGTGGATAGATAACTATTTGACTGAGTTGTCATTTATTGTCTTGGACAATCCGTTTGTGAAATATACGCGCATTTGTGATGCCTGGGTACCAAAATAGCTGTGCGTAATACCACAGGTGTTGTTTACGGCGGTGTCGCCCTTTTTAGTATAGTCTGGCTTGATTTACAATTCATTTATTCAGTAGGTGAGAGTATAAGCTTTCTAACGATGTATAACATGTCTAATTTTGCTTTTGGAATAGCGTTGTTTAGGTCAGCGTAACCGAATTTTTTCTTATCATCGCATTCACTTATGCATTCACTCTGTGGTAGCAGTAAAAGACGCAGCACGGAACGTGGTCAACGATTATTCGTAATTTCTTGGGAAATACAATTATTATTGAGGACTTCTGGGCATAGCTAAGCCGTATGTTTGCTGATAGACCTAGCTGACATCGTTTTCTGGAGCAAAACAGAAGCGGATTGAACTGTATTGTTGATTTACGGTCTCTGTCTCCATCTACTGAACACAGATAAGATTTCATCATTGCTATGTAAGTAGGCTATTATTGCTCAAAATACTTCGGTTATATACGTTATTTTTGAAATTGAGTGTGTTTAAATAGGTTACTGGTATTAATGTGGATATTTCACACTGTAATGTAAGCGTTAGTTAGTAGTGTAATAGTTTTTGTGAAGCATGCAACAGCCATGGCGTGAGCGCTGGAACATTGCATAGCATACATAACATTTGTTTACGCTAAACCGGAAGTTCTGCACATGTTTCGCGCAAAGCATCATGGGACTTTGGAATATCGTGGAGAAGTGCATCATAAGGTACAATAATGGTGCTACAAAGCATTATGTTTCCCACATATAAGGTTCTGTTTGAATTTTAGCAGGCTCCTCTTTGTTGTGATGATGAGTCTATTTTAATGGATAAATCCCTGTAACCTCATTGATATTTTTTCTGTCAACGGAGGGTTCACCCCAACAAACTGACGGGGTATACAGACTTAATAGAGTCCAACAGAAAGCGAAAATCCTCCTCTTCTGACGAACCTCCTGTGTATTGTTTTATTTAAAGGGATATGATTTAGGCCGTATTTGAATTTGCACATGGCTATTTTATATTTTGTTTATTTCTATTGGACAAGCATTTACAATTTTATATTTTGGACAGTTGGATTTTTACGTTCATTTACATTGCTCTGCTTATTACATTAAATCAGATTATATGAAGTAACTCAGTACTTGAGTAGTCTTTTCACGAGATACTTTCTTACTCTTACTCAAGTAATTATTTGGATGACTACTTTTACTTCTACTTGAGTCATTATTATTTTAAAGTAACAATACTTTTACTTGAGTACAGTTTTTGGCTACTCTACCCACCTCTGACTAATTCTCTATACATCAGCTGAACTCACTCATGTTTTCCTACATAGTGACTCGTTCTGAATGAGAGCATCTGCTAAATAAATGTAATGTAATGTAATGCATTTCAACCGTCTTAAGTTTACCCTTAGGTGACATAAAAATTTTCGGTTTACTTTTCCTGGAAGAGATTTATACAGCTTTTGTTCCACAGCTAGGCTACCAAGAGATAATTATTAACAATAATATTTTGTTAGGACAGTTTTGCCTCATACATCAAGGTCAAGTCCTACTCCCAAACGAAAGTCCACCTCCCATTGTCTCAAACGAAATTAAAATAAATACTTTCGATTTGCTTGCTTATAAAATTGCGTGGCAGTCAATAGTTGTTTCAGTGTCAAACGCGCCCAGTCCGGAGCATCAGTCTGGTGAAAAAGATTACGATTTCAAGTTCACGCTTTGCTTTCTTCTTTTATGGAAAAACGTTGTTGGATTTTAGAACGGATTTTTCCGGTAAGTGAAGTTAAAAACAAACTATTCGTAGCATTGGATAATACCGTGAAAGGTCAGACTAATACCAGCGTAGTTCATTTGCATTAGGGGTTTAGTGATGTCACATAATTATATTCTCCTTGATCTTGAAATTGTGTCAGGTCTGTATAGTTTTTTTACATTGTAAGTCATTCTGGATCAGAGCATCTGCTAAATACATGTACTGTAATGTAACGGAATTTAATCCTTTTTGATTTTTTTCAAATACAGATTTTTATTTATTTTTAATAAGAATGCTTTGATTCGTGTAGCAAAGGTCAGGATGACAATGAGAAGTATAATTGATCTAACAAAGTTACTTGAGTGAACACATCTGACTAAAATGACCATCATTTGTACACAAAAATACAAGATTGTTAAACTGAGCTGACAAGTAGACTATTGGAGTCCCCTGAGATTCATCTGCGAGCTCCATTGATTTATATTTTAAAAAGAAAAATTCTTGGCTGTCCTTCATCTCCAACCCCTAATGCTTAGAAATTTGGTATATGGTGCCTTGGTTCTTCTTGCTGTAATTGTGTGATGTTTGTCCAGAGGGAGGAGGATGGATTGCCCCCAGTGCTGCAGGGAATGTGGGCAGAATGACAAGTTCTGCAGTGAATGCGGCTACAAACTGTGCTCTGCAAGCACACCTGTCACAGGTAAGCCCAGCAAGCTAGTTAGCAACCAGGTCCCCTAGCTTCATTTTCAGGTCATCACTTAGCTAGCTTGAATTAGTCCAGCTTGCTAAATTAGTCAAAGCAGTGCAAGATGATTTAGGTTTTTCTTGGGGTGAGAGGTTAGACCATTATCAACAACAAATGTTACAGCACCACGAAAAAGGATTGGACCATTCCTGATTTCCTCTATTATTACATATTTGTCACTCAGAATAGTTTCCAATCTTTAGACATAATGTAATATTAGACAAAGGGAACCTGAGGAAAACAGGTTGATTCAACAGGGCTGCAATCAAGCCTGGCTGTGTTCGATCAGCTGAAGCTAATATCAAGTAAATTTGGTTAATTGGTTTATTGAGTAACTAAGAGGGAAATTACTTTTTCACATGGGTGAAATGGGTGTTTGTTAACTATTTTCATTAAATAATAAATTTTTAAAATGTGGTTTGCATTTACTCAGTTTCAGTTTAATGGTACATTTTGTCTGAAGATCTGAAACCATGCAATGTGACTGTAACAAGTTCACAGTCCTTCCACACAATTCTCCGTTCTCAGACGCACACGGGTTTTATTGCACTTCCAGTCCGCACATACATAAACCAAACAAAACACACAATAAGGAAGGGGAATTCACAGACGCGTCGCTCCCGCATGCGTCTCTCATTCCAGCACCCCGGTCTCACTGCAGGCAGAGCATATAAACAGTTAGCAATCAATTATCATCACCTACACCTGGGTTGCAACGCCAGCAAAACCACTCCCTCTCCACCCACAGATGGCGCCCTAACCACACCACCCCTCCACAGTGACAAATATGCAATAGTTGAGGAAATCTGGAAGGGGGAAAATACTTTTTCATGGCACTGTATGCTGTTCTTTGAAAATGAGGTGTTAGCTTTTTGACCATAGTGGTTGCCCACGGTTAGGGGTGTGCTGTTCTGTGGTGACTGTTTTTTCTACGGCTGGCCACTGTGACTACAGTATATATGGCTGCAGGAATCCCTGCAAAACTCTTTATCAGCCTTGATTGAAATATTACTGTCAAATGTTTACTGCTACAACCGTGCAGATATTTGGAAATATATTTCCAGACAGTGTTTTATCTTGTGTGGAGGAATCCTGTATTCTGTAAGAAAATGAGTAAATTTCACTTGGTTTGGTTTTTATAGGTCTGTTGAGAGATTTTGATGATCATCTTAATGCTTCATGTACACATTTTATCTAAATGTGCCACCTTGGTTCAAATTTGAATTGAATGTGGGACAGCTTTCATTTTCAGGGCCATGGGGGACATTTTTATGCACATAATGAGACTGTTGCTCTCTGCTATATCTGCTAACGCTAGTGCTAATACTTCTTTCACACAGAGCTTTCTGTACAAGGGAAGCTGACAGTGGACTTCACGGTCAGCATTTCTGGAGCAGAGCCCTGGCGCAGTTCTGCGTCCATCCACAGGGTTGTGCTGTCGGACCTGCAGCCGGGAACTGAATGCACTGCCTCCGTCCCCACGTCGATGGAAGAAGGGGTGCTGAGTAATGCCACCCCCAAAACCTTCGACAGAAGTAAGGGTTCCTCTGCATTGTGAAACCATGGTTCCCAACTTTCTGAACCCACAATAAAATTCATAAAAGAGTGTATTGTCTGTGGCCCCTTATTAAGCTGCAGGCTGACAATGACTCTCAATTGTTTATTTCTACAACCATTCAGGTAAATGGAAAGATATTTAGAGCCAGTGTTTTATCGTGTGTAGAGGAATCTGCCTACATTGTGATGGCTACTGTTCTGTTTGCTCTTTTGTCCCATTGTATTAGATTCTGACCAACAAGAAAGGCCTGAGCACCCAGTCAGTGAGAGCCAAGCCCACTCTGATAACCACATCCACAATGATAAACACACCCACTATAATGACCACACCCACTCTGATGACCACACCCACTCCAAGATCCAAACCCTCACCCACTATAATGACCACACCCACAAGGATAACCACACCCACTGTAGTGATCACAGCCACTCCAAGAGCCAAAGCCTCACCTACTATAATGACCACACCCACTCTGATGACCACACCCACTCCAAGAGCCAAAGCCACACCCACTATAATGACCACACCCACTCTGATGACCACACCCACTCCAGGAGCCAAAGCCACACCCACTATAATGACCACACCCACTCTGATGACAACACCCAGTCCCAGAGCCTTGGCCACCCTGACACTGGCTCTCCTGAAGATGAGGAAGAGGTACACCCTGGCTAGTCAATCAGTCTTTATTTCTGTACAGCATCATTCACACCATTTGAACATGGCGTTGAATTACTCTAGGTCATTTTTTCATGGCATTCATAGCAATTCTGTAGTTGAATCTCAAGGACATGAACATGTCAGGGGTGGATATATTCAGTGGGATCGCATGAATACATTCTGTGCTTACAATGGGGAGAGTATGTTCAGTTCACTACACATAAGTCTGAGATAACACTTCTCAGGTTAAAGAGTTTATGAGCAGACAAATTAGCTCAATAGCTCAAAAGGGCTATGAATGTGGGGAGTCAGCTGTCTTTAGACAGTCAGGTCTACTGTGCTTACCAGCAGACTCTGAGTTTCAACATTTCCTTATTGCTTATTTCAGATGAAATGGTTAGCTATCAGAGCTGTTCAATCTGCTGACAAGATTTTTGTGCGCAATTTTCAGTGTTTCGTGTGCTTAAAATTTTTTTTTGTTAAAATATCAGCATGTTATCTCACTTCGAAATGAAATGAGATTTCACAAATTGTGGGTAAAAGGGGGATGAAAAGGGGGATAAATAATAATCTGCTTTACAGGAAACTTTGAAAGAGCAGAAAGAAATGGACGAATCACAGACAGGTCTGTTGGAGTCTGAAAACCAGCAGAGAGACACAACACCTGCTGAGCACATTATACCTGACACACCTGCCCCAGGTACAAAGGAACTGGTTTTAAAATCATATACAAATAATCTCTGTTTTGAAATTCATTTTTGAAATTAATGAAGGAGTATATTTTCTGTTACCCTTTATTAAATGCAGCCTGACATGATAAAATATGGAATGAAAATGTTTTTAGTGTGTAAATAAACTGTTAAAGCATCTTTCTACTGTATTGGCCTAGGAGCAAATCCTGACCATGCCTGTGCTATCGGAGGCCGGTAGCCCCACAGGTGCATTAAAGGCCGTAGTGTCACTCAGAGTTAGGGAAGATGTGGTCAGCCTGGATCAGTAGTGCTTTTCAGTGTGCCAGTGTCTGGTAGGAATTTTGTATCAAAAATGATGGTGTTTAAAAGATAGATTACAAACAGGAGCTATATTTGATGTCTTGTGATTTTTTATATTGAACAGATACACATAAATTAATAAAAGCTTACATATCCTGTTTAATGGCTAAGAGATCCTTTCCTCTCTGTTCTCTCAAATAGAGCCATCTGCCCCTGGGAGGGTGGAAGCCACTGATGTGATGAGCAGGTCAGTGACTCTGTGCTGGGAAAGACCGGTCAGCATGGAGGGAATTTCTCATGAGATCCACATCACCTACGGCTGTGAGGGAGAAGAGTCCAGATCACAGATATGTGCACCCAACACCACCACAGCTGTCCTTTCTGGTCTGAGGCCTGGGATGAAATATACTTTCAACCTCACTGCAGTCCTTCCAAACGGCATCTGCAGCAAGACCAGCTCAACATACATACACACAAGTGAGTAGTGCCCAAACTTTTGGATACCACTGTAATCATTCCCTATATCTGATTGGCTGTTCAACACCTTACATTTTCCATCCTATTTAATTTCCCAGGTTGCCACAGAATTAGCACTTTAAATTCTGAGGTGATCTAACTGGTGAGGCTCAGGGACTATTACTTTTTAAGATCACAATAAATTTAATGACGGAGTATATTCTGTGACCTCTTAGTCTCTTACTATTTGCTAAAATGCAGCTGCTCCCTTCGTGAACTTCCTGTGCCTTCATTGTGGAATAGGTCTCAAAAATGGCTCATTCCAGAAAAGTCAAGCCTGAACGAGCTTAATGACCGTTAGCCTGTGGCCCTCACATCAGTCATTGTGATATAGAATTAATATCTGATGTTTTAAACACTGGCTTGTACAAAGCAAACTTCCTCTTGTGGTCTATAAAGTCTCCAAATTCTGAAGTACAAAGATATCTAGGATTGAATCTGCCAGGATCCGTAGCACTTTTTAGGTGTGCATGTGAATATATGTGTTGTCTTCTGATTTTTTATATTGTAGAGTTACAGGAAAATTAATAAACTTTTGCATAAATATCCTGCACTTTTTCTTAAAATATATAATAATAATTTGCCAGCAAAAAGAAATTACAACTCGGACTGAAATCTCCCTCCCTGTTGTCTCAAATAGAGCCATCTGCCCCTGGGATGGTGGAAGCCACTGATGTGCAGAGCAGGTCAGTGGCTCTGTGCTGGGAAAGACTGGTCAGCATGGAGGGAGTTTCTCATGAGATCCACATCACCTACGGCTGTGAGGGAGAAGAGCCCAGATCACAGATATGTGCAGCCAACACCACCGAAGCTGTCTTTTCTGATCTGAGACCTGGGATGGATTATACTTTCAACCTCACTGCAGTCCTTCCAAACGGCATCTGCAGCAAGACCAGCTCAACATGCACAGAAACAAGTAGGTGACCAAAATGTATATACACTACTTTGTAGCTTTGTGTTGACATTGTTGGTTATTCAACATATTACCAAAAACAAGTAAAATGCCCGTTATCCCAGGAAGAAGCAGATCAGAAGTTCGTAGTAAAAACAGGAAGGATTTATTACGCAGCTGGCTATGGGAACAACTCAGCGAGAAAGTTCAAAATAGTACCGGTGGGTAATTAGATTTATACAGTTTAGAGTGGGTACATTTTGCATAATGTCAGAACTGGAGCGCTGCCTCTGATTGGTGATAAGAAGCTGTGCTTCCTTCCGATTGGACCATTCAAATTCAAACCCATCCTATCTATTCAAACAGGTTCCATTCACATTGAAATTGAAATACAACAGGGGGGCTCGCCCCCTTCCCCCCCGGGACCCAGCGGAAACTTTCCAAACGCAGAATTCACAAAAATGTCTGTTTCCCAACAGGTTGATGTCTCTTCATTCCCAGAATTTGACTCGCAACCTACCAAATGCACTGCTAGCCTTAGCAATTCTGCAGTTGCTTCCTTCACCTACATCTGGATAAAGTACTGCCTAGATAGGTGAAGCTGTCTACAGGGTTGGGAGTTAATCCCTTCACTGCGATGCAAGGTTTCTGATAAACCTTACCTGGGACAGGCCGATAAATTACTTCTGACTTTTTGGTACTAATTGTGAGACTGAAGATGTTGCATGCTGTAGAGGACATGTCCAAGCTAACTTGCATGTCCTGCTCACTGGTGGGAATTAGTGCTCAGTATTCTGCAGAGAGTGACAGTAGCAAGCGATGGAACTGAATTAAATGTGAGTGTCGCTTGCAAAAATCTTCACCAGTCATCATCTGTCCTTAATGACTGGCAGTTTATAAACTTAGATTATTGAGGTTGTGCAAATGGGAATATTGTTTGAGAAGTGGCTTGAGAAAGAGGCCATTGTGACGTCTAGCTAGTGAGTGTCTGAAGTACCATGTGAGAAAACATGGGGAAACAAATTGATGGCTCAAGTTATGAGCTAACCCTTTGTCCGATTATATCTATTATTAGAACATTTATTTCCAATTTTACCATAGATAGTGGTAGCTTTGTCCAGGATTTAACTGTACAAGTATAGGTATGTGTTGTCTTTGGATTTTTTGTATTGTAAAGCAACAGACAAAAGTAATGAAACCTTTAATAAATGTCCTGGACTTTTTGCAAAACTGGACGCTTGCAATGTAAGTGAATTCAAAATTTCCTCTCCGTTCTCTCAAATAGAGCCATCTGCCCCTGGGAGGGTGGAAGCCACTGATGTGCAGAGCAGGTCAGTGGCTCTGTGCTGGGAAAGACTGGTCAGCATGGAGGGAGTTTCTCATGAGATCCACATCACCTACGGCTGTGAGGGAGAAGAGCCCAGATTACTGATTTGTGCACCCAACACCACCAAAGCTGTCCTTTCTGATCTGAGACCTGGGATGAAATATACGTTCAACCTCACTGCAGTCCTTCCAAACGGTATCTGCAGCAAGACCAGCTCAACATACATACACACAAGTGAGTAGTGCCCAAACTTTTGGATGCCACTGTAATCATTCCCTATATCTGATTGGCTGTTCAACACCTTACATTTTCCATCCTATTTAATTTCCCAGGTTGCCGCAGAAAAAAAACTTTAAATTCTGAGGTGATCTAACTGGTGAGGGTCAGGGACTATTACTTTTTAAGCTCGCAATAAATTTAATGACAGAGTATATTCTGTGACCTCTTAGTCTCTTACTATTTGCTAAAATGCAGCTGCTCCCTTCGTGAACTTCTTGTGCCTTCATTGTGGAATAGGTCTCAAAAACGGCTCATTCCAGAAAAGTCAAGCCTGAACGAGCTTAATGACTGTTAGCCTGTGGGGGTCACATCAGCCATCGTGATATAGAATTAACATCTGATATTTTAAACACTGGCTTGTACAAAGCAAACTTCCTCTTGTGGACTATAAAGTCTCCAAATTCTGAAGTACAAAGATATCTAGGATTGAATCTGCCATGTGCATGTGAATATATGTGTTGTCTTCTGATTTTTTATATTGTAGAGTTACAGGAAAATTAATAAACTATTGCATAAATATCCTGCACTTTCTCTTGAAAAATATAATAATAATTTGCCAGCAAAAAGAAATTACAGCTCTGACTGAAACCTCCCTCTCTGTTCTTTCAAATAGAGCCATCTGCCCCTGGGAGGGTGGAAGCCACTGATGTGCAGAGCAGGTCAGTGACTCTGTGCTGGGAACGACCGGTCAGCATGGAGGGAGTTTCTCATGAGATCCACATCACCTACAGCTGTGAGGGAGAAGAGCCCAGATCACAGATATGTGCACCCAACACCACCACAGCTGTCCTTACTGATCTGAGACCCGGGATGAAATATACTTTCAACCTCACTGCAGTCCTTCCAAACGGCATCTGCAGCAAGACCAGCTCAACATGCACAGAAACAAGTGGGTGACCAAAATGTATATACACTACTTTGCAGCTTTGTGTTGAGGCTGATGTCTCTTCATTCCCAGAATTTGACTCGCAACCTATCAAATGCACTGCTGGCCTTAGCAATTCTGCGGTTGCTTCCTTCACCTACATCTGGATAAAGTACTGCGTAGATGGGTGAAGCTGTCTACAGCGTTGGGAGTTAATCCCTTCACTGCGATGCAAGGTTTCTGATAAACCTTACCTGGGACAGGCCGACAAATTACTTCTGACTTTTCAGTACTAATTGTGATACTGAAGATGTTGCATACTGTAGAGAACATGTCCAAGCTGACTTGCATGTCCTGCTCGCTGGTGGGAATTAGTGCTCAGTATTCTGCAGAGAGTGACAGTAGCAAGCGATGTAACTGAATTAAATGTCATTGTCGCTTGTAAAAATCTTCCTCTTGTGGTCTATAAAGTCTCCAAATTCTGAAGTCCAAAGATATCTAGGATTGAATCTGCCAGGGTCTGTAGTACTTTTTCGATGTGCATGTGAATATGTGTTTTCTTCTGTTTTTTTATATTGTAGAGTTACAAGTAAATTAATAAACTTCCGCATAAATATCCTGCACTTTTTCTTGAAAAATATAATAATAATTTGTTGGCTAAGAGAAATTACAGCTCTGACTGAAACTTCCCTCCCTGTTCTCTCAAATAGAGCCATCTGCCCCTGGGAGGGTGGAAGCCACTGATGTGCAGAGCAGGTCAGTGACTCTGTGCTGGGAAAGACCGGTCAGCATGGAGGGAGTTTCTCATGAGATCCACATCACCTACGGCTGTGAGGGAGAAGAGCCCAGATCACAGATATGTGCAGCCAACATCACCACAGCTGTCCTTTCTGATCTGAGACCTGGGATGGATTATACTTTCAACATCACTGCAGTCCTTCCAAACAGTATCTGCAGCAAGACCAGCTCAACATGCACAGAAACAAGTAGGTGACCAAAATGTATATACACTACTTTGTAGCTTTGTGTTGAGACTGATGTCTCTTCGTTCCCAGAATTTGACTCGCAACCTATCAAATGCACTGCTGGCCTTAGGAATTCTGCAGTTGCTTCCTTCACCTACATCTGGATAAAGTACTGCCTAGATAGGTGAAGCTGTCTACAGGGTTGGGAGTTAATCCCTTCACTGCGATGCAAGGTTTCTGATAAACCTTACCTGGGACAGGCCGACAAATTACTTCTGACTTTTCAGTACTAATTGTGATACTGAAGATGTTGCATGCTGTAGAGAACATGTCCAAGCTGACTTGCATGTCCTGCTCGCTGGTGGGAATTAGTGCTCAGTATTCTGCAGAGAGTGACAGTAGCAAGCGATGGAACTGAATTAAATGTGAGTGTCGCTTGTAAAAATCTTCCTCTTGTGATCTATAAAGTCTCCAAATTCTGAAGTACAAAGATATCTAGGATTGAATCTGCCAGGATCCGTAGTACTTTTAGGTGTGCATGTGAATATGTGTGTTGTCTTCTGATTTTTTTATATTGTAGAGTTACAAGTAAATTAATAACCTTTTGCATAAATATCCTGCACTTTTTCTTGAAAAATATAATAATAATTTGCCAGCTAAAAGAAATTACAGCTCTGACTGAAACCTCCCTCCCTGTTCTCTCAAATAGAGCCATGTGCCCCTGGGATGTTGGAAGCCACTGATGTGCAGAGCAGGTCAGTGACTCTGTGCTGGGAAAGACCGGTCAGCATGGAGGGAGTTTCTCATGAGATCCACATCACCTACAGCTGTGAGGGAGAAGTGCCCAGATCACAGATATGTGCAGCCAACATCACGAAAGCTGTCCTTACTGATCTGAGACCTGGGATGAAATATACTTTCAACCTCACTACAGTCCTTCCAATCGGCAGCTGCAGCAAGACCAGCTCAACATGCGTACACACAAGTCAGTGACAAAATGTATTCATTTGAGGATGCATATTTAATATTTATACTTGTCATTTTCAAACCTCATAAAAATACGCTGATATTGTTCAGGTCCTTTTTGTAAGCATTACTTTCACATCTATTATTAGTAATTTTAAACGCCTTGTGTGTCACTGTACAGAAATGTAATAATGCAATTCATTTTATTTCCACAATGACAGGAACTAGTCTGGATGAGCTGGTGAGTGACTTGGGACTGGAACACCACCTGAAGAACAAGCTGACTCTGAGCAAGGTGCTGGAGATTGATGGAGAGACTTTAACTGATGAAAGCATCCAGTCTCTGAAATCTCTGCCGTGGTGTTTCCTGAGGAGGTTGATGATGGTGAATGTGACCGCTAGGAGTGTGAGGTGTGCCTCAAAACAGGACACAGGACCCCAGACCCTGGGCAGCTTACTGAACACCCTGTGCAATCCACAGGGCCACAGTAACAGAGTCAACCCCCTGGACCTCATAACTGCTGTGTTTCTCTGCTCGGGTGGCTTTCTTCAGCAGGAGATTGTTATGAAAATGTCCATGTGCCAGTTCTCTGTGCCTCTGCTGCTTCCTGTATGTGATACACAGCAGTGCACTTTAATGCTCTGGGCCATGAGAGATATTGTGAAAAAGTACAAGCCGCACTCTTTGGAGGACCAAAGAGGGTTTGTGGAGGAGAACATTGTTCTTTCTGAGCTCCCCATGGTCTCTTTTGTGAGGCCGAGAAACAGCAGCTTGTCCAAGTCTCAGATCCTGAACCAAGTTCTCAGTAACCCTCAGCAGTACCACGACACCTTTGTTCACAAAAACATGGAGTGCGGTGACACCCCAAGGAGGATTTCCAATGGGCTGGTGGAGATCAGCTGGTATCTGCCCAGTGGGAAGAGAAACATTGACATCTTCTCTGAGCCACTGGCTATAGCTAACCTCCGTGGGGACCTCAGGGACTTTGAAACTCAGTACGCTTTCCTTTGTCGCAACTCTGCTGCCGTATTTGTGTTTTGTGATGATTTTGGGTCTGAATTCAAATTTCTGGACTCCCAGCACCTGAAAGATCGTTGGTTCTGGATCATCAATTCACAGAGCAAGAGCTTCAATAAAGATGATTTCAGCAGATGTGTTTCTGAGTTCGAGCTAAATCCCAGTAACATCATCATAAAGGGTCCGCAGATGAATGATACAGAATTCATCAAAACCCTGCGTTTGGGTATCAGTGGAATTTTAAAGGGAAACGTGATCAAAATGAGCATTGAACGGATGTCTGCTGTTGCCCATGAGCTTGGAATCCATGTTGATGAAGATTGTGACTGCTGTAAGAATGGAAAGCAGAAGGCTGATGAAATCACAGAAAGGATTTCTGATATACCAAGCTTCAAGGAGACAGAGCTGCCCTTGCAAGGGACTGCATGGAAACAGCTGGCTAAACTGGAGAGGGAAGAGTGCAGGTTGAAAAATGCTGGGGAGAAAAACATTGAAGTTTACAGGAACAAGCTTGCAGATCAGAAGCAGCAGCTCAGAGCACAGCAGAGGGCTCACAGCATCTCAGAGTCTATGTCCCGTTTCATCTCTGCAATGTCCGGTTCCACAGAGGAGCGCAAGTATTTCCTCAAGTGGATGAGGATCAACCTGGACAACCTGTCACGCAAATGCCTTCCACGACTTCAGGCCGAGTACAAGGAACAGTGTCAGAATTCTCTTGAAAACAAGGAGCTCATTGCAGCGTTGGACAGGAAGATCTCCAGTTGCTCCTTGGGGACAGAGCACTTCCTGCGGGAACTGGGTCAGCTGTACGAGTCGGCCTGCTCACATCCCAAAGGCCCCACCCCTCAGATTCAGTGCCTGCCACGTCTGGCTGCCGAGCTGCTGCAGGAAGGCTTTCCTCTGGAGCTGGTGGATGGAGATGCATCCAACATTCCTCTGCAGTGGGTGACTCAGGTTCTGAAGGAACTCCGTGGACTAACAGGATATAAAAGTAAGATCCGGGTAGTGACTGTATTGGGGGTGCAGAGCACTGGCAAGTCCACCCTCCTGAACACCATGTTCGGGGTCCAGTTTGCCGTCAGTAGTGGCAGGTGCACGAGAGGTGCCTTCATGCTCCTCATCAGAGTGAAAGAGGAATTTAATAAGCAGCTTGGTTGTGATTACATCATGGTTATTGACACCGAAGGGTTGAAGTCACCAGAGTTGTCCCAGCTGGATGACAGTTATGAGCATGATAATGAACTGGCCACTCTGGTGGTGGGGCTGAGTGACATCACAGTCATCAACATCGCCATGGAGAACTGCACAGAGATGAAGGACATCCTGCAGATTGTGGTGCATGCCTTCCTGCGCATGAAAGAAGTTGGGAGAAAACCCTGCTGTCAGTTTGTGCACCAGAATGTACCAGACATATCTGCCCATGACAAGAACATGAGAGACAGGAAGCTTCTGCTGGAGCAGTTGAATGAGATGACCCAAGCAGCAGCTAAGATGGAAAACAGGGGAAACAACAAAAAATTTACTGATGTCATGGAGTACGATCCAGAGAGAAACAACTGGTACATCCCTGGGCTCTGGCATGGCAACCCTCCCATGGCACCTGTCAATGTTGGCTACAGTGAGGCTGTAAATCTGTTCAAAAGGAGTGTGACTGAGACGTTTCAGCAACACAAATCTGGAAAGAGCTCACCACACACATTCAGTGAGTTCCTTGAATGGACCAAGAGTTTGTGGGAGGCAGTGAAATATGAGAACTTCATCTTTAGTTTCCGCAACAGCCTTGTGGCTGATGCTTATACTCAGCTTTGCACTGAGTTCATCACATGGGAGTGGGCCTTCAGGAAGAGCATTTATTCCTGGTTAATGGAAGCTGAGACAAAGGTGTCAAACTTTGGCACAGTAGCAGCACAGATTCAGCCATCCTCCAATGTGGATAAGTTACTGAGCAGCCTGAAAAGTGAGGCCTCTGTAGAACTGGAAAAAGGGGAAAATCTCATTTTGGACAATCTTACAGAATTTTACAAGAGGTCTGAAGGACACGTTCACTTAGTAGAGAAGTACAAGATGGACTTCATCAACTCAGCCAAAACCATCAGGAAAGAGACAGAGAACTCTGTGAAAAACAAGCTTGAGGCAGCAGTGGAGATAAGAAAGGGTATGTTCAGGTTAGAGAGCATCAAGAAAAATCATACAGCTGTAATGGAGCAGAAGGTGCTGGAACTGGTTGAGAACTGCAGGAAAAGTAAAGATCTGTCAGATCAAAAGCTGGAGGCTGAATTTGAGAAGATGAGGGAAGAGACTGTGGCAGAACTGCAGTTCCTTGGCCTAGAAAAACGAGATATTGTCCAAGGTATCCATTATCAGCTGAGGGCAAACTTAGAAAGAGAAGGCAGCTCAGTACATAAAATGCTGTCCAAAGTGGGCAAATTATCTGAATGGGGAGTGGAGTCATTTGAAGTGAAGAGTAAAGGAGTGTTTAAAAAGATATTGCACACATTTTTTGGAGATGAGCATAAGATAAAGACACAAAAGATGGTTGATCACATCATCGAGCGCAGCAGGCAGTTCGTAACTGAAAAAGTGAGAACAAGGTCTGATTACCATAACACGTACATGATCGACTTGCTTCGCATGGTAGATGAACACCTGGACAGGCACAGGGATCTGGAAACAAGTGCTGAGTTTCAGGCCAAGTTGAAGATCCACATCTGTGGACATGCAGCACGGGAGTTTGAAAAAATGCATTTGAATTTTATCCATGAAAATGATCCACGTCACTGTCTGGAACAGTTCAAGCAACAGTACTGCACTGACTTTAAGGACCTGTTCAACAAAAGAGACCAGTGTCAGAAGAAAGCAGAGGAGTTCACCTACAGCTGTCTTGCACCTGCAGTGAAGGAATTCATCACCAAGTCTCTTGGCCCTGACCTTGTGGATGCAGTGTTGACAGGGCAGAAATCCATTGATTTCAGCACTCGATCCATCTTCCAGTTCTCAATCCTCAAGCAGCTGCTTTCAGATGATAACTTTGAGAACTTTGTGAATTACATAAATAATTATGAGGACTTCGTACAGGACTGGATTTTCGAGCAGATGGTACAGCAGTTCTCAAAGGGAGATGGTCTCAGGAACATTGAAATTATGCATCTGAGGGGGATGGTAAAAAGATTTAAGGAATCCATTAAGAATGCAGAGATGAAGGCCAATGAAGAGGATCAGAACATTCAGCAGTTCATTCAGAATATCTGTAGTGACCTACAGGAGCTCATCATCCCCAAAGACCCCCTTGAAGTGGTCCTGGCCTTAAACACTGCCAAGCCAGAAGACTTTTCCCTGTGGCTGAAGAGGCTTGTGGATGAAATGGAGCAGTCCATTGCTGCAGAGTTTCAGAGTGGTGGGGATGTGAGGGCCAGGCTGACCTCACTGCCCTTTCAGCCACAGAAGGAGCTGTTTAACAGGGTGTTTGGCTGTGGGAGGCAGTGTCCCTTCTGCAAGACCCCATGTGAAGCAGGTGGCAAGAACCACACAGAGCACTTTGCTTCCATTCACCGTCCTAAGGGGATCGGGAGTTACAGATTTGTGGACTCCGGTATATTAGTTTGTGAGGTCTGCTGCACTAGTGTTGCCAGTGAGAGAAAATTCAGATCAAGCGAAACAAAGTGGGAATGTCATCCATACAAGGACTATCAGAGCATTTACCCTGACTGGCGCATCCAGCCTGACACTAGCATCCAGGCCTCACTCTACTGGATGTACGTCTTCAACAAATTTAATGAGCAGTTTGCTGAGGAATTTAAAGCTAAGCCTGCAGACATTCCCCCAATGTGGAGAGATATAACCCATGACCAAGCCTTGAAAAGCCTGGAGGAATTCTTCCAAATGAAAACAGGAGATTAAATGGATGTTTCAGTAGGGTGATCTTCTGATTGGATTTAATATGAAATAGTATACTCACAGGTGCAACTCATAATAGTTAAGCACATATACAGCCTCAGCCAATTTCAACAGCATGGAATCCTTCCAGATTAAAACAGAAGGAGACTAAATTAAATGGATTATATTGCCCCTGTTTCATTTGGGTGGAAAATTAATTTTCTGAGTGGCATTAATTAATAGTCGACTCACACATATCATGGCTAATCGCAAAAAGTGCCCCAACCAAGTTGAATCCTATGAAAGAAAGGGCCATAATTTAAAAATAAAAATAAAATACATTTCAAAAAGGGAGCATTAAATTAAATCATCACTGATGTTACGAAAGAGAGAGAATCACTGATACATACATTCCTGCATTTTTGCAGCCTTCACTGAGCTGACTCTGATACTCAGATACGGATGATACCATCAACCAATCATTATACATATAAAACCATATACATGCTGAAGGGTGATGCTACCTCTATCATAACCTATGCAGCTTTTATCTATACACACTGTCTGAGTTAGCATGGCTGAGCTTTGTTCATTATTTCATTGTTTGGATGCATAATCAGGGATGGTAACTAGGCTTAAGTTTGTTTAATTTTGAGACCTTCTGTATATCAAGAAGAATACTTTTAATGAAAAAAAAACAAGTCACATTTTATGTTTTTTCTATGCTTCCTCTAATGAGTCTTTTCTATTAATAAAGCACATAACCTTCATGTGTTATTGGTAATATTATCAGCTCTTCATCCCAGCTGGCTTGGCTGTTTGAAGTCATACATTATTAAGTGCCTTGATAATTTGTTTACTCAATAGCATAGCTTTCATCCATTCATATTCTTCAAATAGTTTAAACACATGATTTATTGTTACAATGTTAAAAAGATTGTTGTTATCAATTTATAAGCCTTAATATAGAAATTCACTGTTTCTGAAAAAAAGAAAATTGACCTTTGAGGTCAAAAGATGCCATCTATTCATCCATTATCTATACCTGCTTATCCTGGTCAGAGACGTGGGGGCTGCTGGAGCCTATCCCAGCATGCATTGGGAGAGAGGCAGGAATACACCCTGGACAGGTCGCCACACACACAATCCACTCATCCCTATGGGCAATTTACATTACATTACATTACAGGCATTTAGCAGACACTCTTATCCAAAACGACTTTTACATAGCATTTTTCACATTGTATCCATTTATACAGCTGGATATATTACTGAAGCAATGCAGGTTAAGTACCTTGCTCAAGGGCACAACGGCAGTGTCCTATCCAGGAATCAAACGTATGACCTTTCGGTTAAAAGCCCAGTTCCTTACCCACTGTACTACACTGCCGGTTACAGAGTCTCCAGTTAGCCTACCGACATGTCTTTGGACTATGGGAGGACATGCAAACTCCACACAGAAAGGCCCAGGTGTTCGAACCCAGGACTGCACCACTGTGCCACCCTTATAGCTGTCATGATGACTGTTTATTTTTCTTTTTTAGAAAGCTGGATTCAAAATTTGTTTTGCTTCTTTGCACTTAGTAAAATTGATGTATTTCACCACATGTTTGAGCATTTAATACTTGCACAAATGGCATAATCAAAATAAATGTTTGATTTAATCTGAATTTAATGAACAGTCCCTTATTTTCTTCACTGCCTGAACAACTGAGCTGCGTGAAGGCAATGGCAGTATCTTCATTCTACCACTAAATGGCAATAAATCCATTTAACATAATATCATTGCTGCATGTTTTACCTTATGTCTAAGGTAGCTGAAAATACACAATTTACACTTGTGCCAAATGTAATTACCTGCACTGGAAAAAAAAAAACTATTCATCTTATAATGAAAGGGAAATAAGGATGAAAGCTTGAACCTTCTAGTCTTACAATCAACCCGGATCTCCATCAGGACTCAGTCACTGGAGTCTGTCCACATTGAGTCAAAGACAGACTATTGCTAGACCAGGAATCAACACATTATGGGGCAGGAGTTATTTGAGTCAGCCATTTTAAAAGTGACAAAAAAATTAGAACAAAGCTGAAACTTACCCAGGATGCATCACACTGCTCCTCCAACAAACTGAGGGGAAACCAAATGTTGTTCCAAGACATTCAGCTGGTTCTACTGTATTCACACATTTCAGAACCACAAAGCAAACGTATAATCACTCATACTTGTATATCCAGCAGCTTCTTCACATAGTGGAGGAAAGTGTTTCCAATCAAACCCAGAGCTACTGAAGGGGGCAGGGAAAATCAGTCTGTCCCTTGGGGAATAAATCATTCAGTCAGGGGACAGGAAAAAGGTGATGAAGCACACAAAAGCTAAAGAGGTGACTCCTGTCCAAGTGGGGCCTGAGCAAAAGGCAGGTGATCTCAGGCTAACCTGCAGCAGACTATCACAGGCCCACTCATCCAGTTTAAACACACATTAAAAAAATAATAATAAAAATAACCTAAAATAGAACATCATCTCCTCTCAATGGCTCCAGTTTCTTCTGAAGAGATTTACACTATATACAAGAAACCAGAAACAATGAACCCAAAGAGAAAATACAGTAAATCTTCCACCCAGCACATTAATATGCAATATTACAACAGAGAATGCAAGAAACCCACCATGCACCAACCAACAGCTTACCTCTGCACACACACGCACACACACGCACACACTGGCAAACACATGCAAGCACACACAAATCCTACAAAAAGCCAAGCAAAGCTCTCTTGATATTGTAAATGGATGGACTGCATTTATATAGCGCTTTTATCCAAAGCGCTTTACAATTGATGCCTCTCATTCGCCAGAGCAGTTAGCAGTTAGGGGTTAGGTGTCTTGCTCAAGGACACTTCGACACGCCCAGGCCAGGGTTTGAACCGGCAACCCTCCGACTGCCAGACAATCGCTCTTACCTCCTGAGCCATGTACTTCCCTTGTTGCTCTCTCCTTTTCCTTAAACATTTTGTGCGTCCAAGAACAAAACCGCTATTGAGACGAATTCCTATAACTCACATATACATATTCACTCATTCATTCATTTCCATTCAATAAAAAGGAACCATCCTGTTCAACCGAACTCCAGCCTCTGCTTCATTCCTCAACCGTGTCATCTGATAGTGACCGTGTGGAGGAAAACCTCACTCAAAAACTCCTCATTCCTGCTTCCTCAGTAGGTTCAGTCAGGTACAGTGAATTCTAGATATGTTGAACTGAAACACACTCAACACTGAAAGCAAGGATAAGTTCAGACCAGAAGTATTTTCTGGAGCACAAAGACAGTATGTGCGGACCCGACAGAGGATCCCCAGCATACCGCAATGAACTCAACGTAACAAAGAAAATGCACACTTTGTATAGGGAATCTTATCTTTAGGTTCTGTACTTGGCTGCGTACCACATGTACACTTCTCATACAAAAACATCTCCCAGACATAACCTCTCTTCATAAATTCATACAAACATACTTTTTTTTATAGCAACCTTGACATTTCAGTATGTCTAGCAAGCCTAAGAGAAGACACAATTAATCCTCCAAGCCTAAGATAAGACACCGGTGCACAATTAATCCTCAGCATGGAGAAAGAGAAAGTAGGAGAGAGGGAGCACATCTCCTGTTTATGGAATCATCCTGAATCTTTACAGAATTGCACAGAGTATTGCAAAGCACATGTCATTATCCCATGCTTGATATTTATACACTTTAATGGAGAGCATGTTCTCTTCTCATGCAAAGATAAGAATATGGGAGTTAGGCATTACACATGAAAACTGTTAAAAGAATAAATTTCAAATTACTAATATGTTAGGATATATAATGTAAAACAATGATTAAACAGCATATTCTTCCACAACCGCCTGCCTTTTGGCATCAATTTTCAAACTATATGCAAAAACATCACACAAGTTAGCATTACACAAGCAAGAAATGGATACATTCCCGTACAGAGCCAAGGATGTCAAAGCATACCCATGGGAAAAACAGTTAATCAAATGTTATCAACGCTAAAATATACAGGAATGATTTGTCTTTTTTGTTAGTTTTTTTTTGTTCTTCAAAAGGTGTTTTCACTGCTTTCAAACTCACTCATTCATGTGAACACAATTTAAGAGTCTCTGTTTATCTGGATCTTGGTGATGGTGGATCTTCTGGTGGCACCTCAGGCTGGCGCGCTCAGAGAAAGCCTTGCTGCACTGCGGGCAGACGGGCAGCCTCAGGTTCCAGTGCCCCGGGCGTGCTTCCGCATAGTGCCCGTGTCACTGAAGCGCAGGCCGTAGCTGGGGCAGAAGGGCTTCTCCCACTGGCTGCTGGACACACCACACTTTGCCATGGTAGGGTAGAGCGTCCAGCATCCCCACGTACCCCACAGGGCACAGAAGACTTCACTTTGCTCCTCTGACCTCTGCAGAGCTGACAGTCCATGCCACCATGAGACTGCTGTGTTCTCTGCTCCAGCACATGCTCTAACATGGTGAGCAAACAGTCCATCTGGCTCAGCAGATCCCAGAGAAGACTGAGCAGGGGACGGTGGGAGTCACTGGGCTGGGGGGGGGACTGGGGGGAGTCACTGGGTTGGGGAGGCTGGGGGAGATACTGGGCTGGGGGAGGCTGGGGGAGATACTGGGCTGCAGTGTCAGTGTGAGTGCTATGAATAACCAGGACAGAAAGAGAAGTGAAAAGCCCAGATGCACAACTACACACGAGGACAAGGTTATCAGTCTCTAGTTTGAGAAACAGACCCCTCACAGATCTTCTGCTAGCAGCTTCATTGAACAGTACTCGCCAAACATCAGTTTCATCTGCAACAGTGAAGAGACGACTCTGGGATGCTGGCCTTATATGCAAAGTGTCAAAGAAAACACTTCTTTAACAGGCAAACAAGAAGAGGTTTGTCACACGCCGGTGTGACGCCCCTGGGGGGGGGGGGGGGGGGGGGGGGGGGGGGGGAGGGGGGGGGGGGGGGGGGGGGGGGGGAGGGAGGGAGCAAGGGAGAGAGACAGAGAGAGGGAGGCAAGGAGGGAGGGAGGGAGAGAGAGAGAGAGAGAGAGAGAGCACTCACACAAATACGAAATCAAATAAATGAACACCTTCACCTTTCCCCTTCACAGGTTCTGGGCAAAAACAATAAACTAAAACAATAAATGAAAATAACAAAGACAAAAAAAGTAAAAAAAAGAAAGAATTGAGGAAACGTTAGGTAGCATTGCCGTGAAATACAGCTTGTTTAATTTGTGTGAGATAGGTTAGCCAGTATTGTTTAATGAAACTTGGCACAATTTTGATATCAATACTTTTAATGGCAGACCTATATCTGAAGTCATGACTTACAGACAGTGATACAGACAGTTTGTATGTGTGAGTAACTCGGCATTTTTGTACGTTGAAAACGTGTTTTTCATGAGATTTTAATTACAACCTTAAATGCAACTTCGCGAACTGTAAAAATATCGTTCATTGTTGTAATTAGACACTTTTGATATCTAAAGAGGTATGAATTGCTCTCAGAGTCAAATTATGCCAGAAACGGACTTCCATGTTACATAAAATGAATATTCCGTATTTAAGGACTTTTTAATCTGTAAGAACAGTTCGCAGTAATACGTTCCATAACGCTCTACGGGAAATTATTGCTATTCAAATTTTTGGTTGCGGTATTGATTCATCGATTGACCCACAGTTGATATCAGTAAAGTTACATATGGTGAACTATTGAACAAATCCTGAGCTAACGTGTCATAATGTAATTGTAATAACAACAGAATATCAATATAATATTACTCTAATACAAATAGACTATGTAATATTGTAGCCTATCCCCCTTAATAGCCTCGCCCAAACGAAACTGACAATAATACTTTCGATTTGCTTGCTTATAAAACTGGGTGACAGTCAGTAGTTGTTTCACTGCCCAGTCTAGAGCATCTGCTGTGAAAAAGCTTCTGATCGCGTCTTCACGCTTCGCTTTATTCTTCTGCGGAAAAGATTGTGCGCGAACTGATTCCAGAACAGATTATCCCGGTAAGTGAAGCAAAACTAATATCGACAGATATTGCTATAGAGCAGCACTGTAGCCCAGGACCGTGCAGGATTATGCGCTGGATCAATGAAACACGTGCACCCTGTTTCATTAACAGCTTATTATACATACAAACAGGACTTCAGACTACAAACACTTTGTTAAATTGTTAAATACTGTAGTTTATTTGTGCTTTATGAAAGCTTTGCTATACAAGCAACACAGGAAAATTATATTATGCCCAAACACAAACATATATAATTCAAGATTATATTTTACACCAACACAAATTGTTTTCAACAAGTAATCATTTTGTTGTGACTGATGGGGCTCCTGTTCACAGTACTTTGTGTGCCCTCCCTTTACAGAGATGAAACTATTAAGTCGTCTTGTATATTTTAGGATATTAGTGAAGGCATGGAGGTCTCTGACAATTCTTCCATACAGAATCTTTGAAAATCCTTTTAGATAAGTCTACATAGATCCTCTCCAGTTGAGTCACCCTCAACTCATGTTGTTTTGCTGGCTGAAGTTGGTCTTCTGGAAATTTGGTCCCAAAAATATGTACCCCCCAGTATTTCCTGCCTTTTATATCTTTTCTCAAGATTTACCTCCAAGCGACTCACACATTTCCCTCACAATGTCAGAATCAGCTTCTGCGCATCAAGCTCATTTCGTTGAGTATTTTTAACTGCATGGGCTACATCTGTATTTATTTCTTATTGTTTAATCTAAATTAATCACCCCCCCCCTCCCCCCCACCAGCAGCTATATGGTTTGATATTTTTGATCTTATTCCAAAATACTGTGTTTTCTGTGGTGTGTGGCCTGTGGTCTGGAACTCATGCCTTAAAGCAGACCTGCCTATTCAGGTTATTTAGGTTTTGGATGTTGGTACATTTGCTGGCTAATTAGTAATACAGTTTCAAAGTAAACAAAGACCTATTTGAATGAAAGTCTTAATACAACAAAGCAAAATGCTAATAAGAACAAAATGAAACAATGACAATATCAAAGTAAAGTTTAAAAAACTCTCCATTTGTGCCGTCTTGTGCAGGTTCATTCTCTCTTCTATGCAGCAGACTACACTGTCCTCGCTCTTCTTCTTCCTGTTTATATCGCAGTTGTTCTTGTTGTTCTGTGTCGTCTTCTTTTCTCTCTCCAGCCATTCCTGCAGTCACCTCTATGCGACCCTGGTTCAAACAGTTTTGTGGTGAAAAGTTGGTGAAACACCATATAGGCCCTCAGGTGAAAACCTGGCAACATTTGGTTTAAAAGTTTTATAGCAAGCTAGAGAACTAAGTATGGGGAAACCCTGAGCTAATTTGTGTTTATATCAAAACATCTCTCAGCCTATAAATCTAGACATGTTGTAATTTTGCATATTCTGTATTCCTGCTGAAATTTTGCGTATTGAGCATCACAAAGCATTAAAAAAAAATCTGTACAATTTTCAAATGTCACCTTTGTAAACATTTAGAGAGAACTTTGTCCCAAATTGTAATCACTTTTCCAAGAGTTATGTTCTGCATTAAAGCAACATTGAAAAATCATGGATTATATATACATATAAATGTTAAATATAAATGTAAATGTTCAATTGAAATGTAATGCTGAAATGTAGCAAATGAATATTTGGAAAATATGCTAATTGGTGATGCCCTTAATGGGTAATGTCAAGTATATTGTTTGGAGAAGGTTGATCTCACCCACACCCATGCAAATACTGCTAGCAGGCGCATAATCAGCTGCCTGAAAATGATCCAGAATAAATATCCCATGATCAGGAGGCAAACTCTGTTTTCTTGTGATCAAAAGGTGTGTCATGACCTTGAGATAACAAGACCAAAAAATTATATTGCAAGGACTCGGATGTAGATACTTGTTACATATATTCTCATTTGTTTTTAAATTCTGTTACTCTGGTCTGGCACTATTAGTCAATAGATCAGGTGAATTCACTTTTGTTTTCCTGTATATTAAGTTGTTCTGGTTTAGGGTGTCGGCTAAATGACTGTAATTCATGTAACTAATTTAATTAATATAATTGAATGCATTTCAATCATGCCGAGCCTTCCTTTGATGACATGAAGACATTTAGTTTCCACAACCGGGCTACCTGAGATACAATCATTAACGCGGAGATTTTGACAAGATTGCTTTGCCTTGTATAGTAAGTTCAGGTTGGCAATGAGAAGTAGAACTGACACAGCAAAGTTAATACAGTGAACTGAACACACCTGCATCTTCAGTGATTAAGACTAAAATGGTCATTGTTTATTAACAAAAATACAAGATTTCTAAACCAAGCTGACATATAACCACCTGCTGAAGTCATCAGAGATCCCTCTGCAAGCTACGCAAATCTCCAATGGGCCGCACTGATTTCATCCTTGGTTCCCCTTCCATCTCCAACTCCTAATGCTTAGACATTTGGTATATGGTGCCTTGGTTCTTCTTGCTGTAATTGTGTGATGTTTGCCCAGCGGGAGGAGGATGGATTGCCCCCAGTGCCGCAGTGAATGTGGGCAGAATGACAGGTTCTGCAGTGAATGTGGCTACAGACTGTGCTCTGCAAGGACACTTGTCACAGGTAAGCCCAACGAGCTAGTTAGTGACCAGGTCCCCTAGCTTCATTTTCAGGTCATCACTTAGCTAGCTTGAATTAGTCCAGCTTGCTAAATTAGTCAAAGCAGTAGCAGTTATATGAAGAAATTAGATTTTAGTAACTGATATTTACATGAACTGCCCTAATGTTTTATATAGCTAGTGTACTCAGCAAGATTATTTTTTTGGGGTGAGAGGTTGGACTGTTATCAATGACAAATGTTACAGCACCATGAAAAAGTATTTGACCCTTTCTGATTTCCTCTGTTATTGCATATTTGTCACTCCAATATTTAGACAAAATGTAATATTAGACAAAGGGAACCTGAGTAAACACAAAAAACATTTTTTTAATGATTTCATTTATTTAATGAAAAAAGTTATCAAACACCCATAAGCTTAATAACTGATTGCACCACCTTTAGCACCAATAAATACAACCAAACATGTCCTATAATTTGATATCAGTCTTTCATGTTGCTGTGGAGGAATTTTAGCCCACCTTTCTTCGCAGAAACTGAACTTCTTTAATTTGGACAATTTGGTAGGTTTTGGATCGATGGCAGGACATTCTCCTTAAGAGTTTTCTGCTACAGAACAGAATTCATGGTTCCTTTAACAATGGCGAGTCATCCAGCTTGCAAGGCAGTAAAGCATCCCCGCACCATCACAGTACCTCCACCGTGTTTGACTGTTGGTATGATGTTCTTACTGTGAAATGGTCTATTTGCTTTATGCCAGACGTAATAAAATGAATAAAAAATAAATTTTAAAATGTCTGTTGCGTTTACTCAGTTTCTGTTCAATATTACATTTTGTCAAAAGATCGGAAACCATTCAATGTGACAAATATGAAATAGAAGAAATCAGGAAGGGGGAAAATTATTTTTCACAGCGCTGTATGCTGTTCTTTTAAAACGAGGTGTTAGCTTTTTGACCATGGTGGTTGCCCACGGTTAGAGGTGTGTTGTTTTGTAGTGGCTGTTTTGTTTTGGTTTTTTTTTTAGGCTGGCCACTGGGACTGTATATGGCTGCAGGAATCCCTGCAATACTCTCGATCAGCCTTGATTAAAATATTACTGTCAAATGTTTACTGCTACTACTGAGTCTATAGTGTAATTTTATGAGGTCTTTCATTGGGGAGAATGGGGCTGTGACAGGATGTGAAAAGCACTGGAATCAGTGGCATAGATACTCCTGCACACCACAGTAATGCCCATAATCAGACTGTTGCTCTCTGCTGTATCTGCTAACGCTAGTGCTAATACTTCTTTCACACAGAGCTTTCTGTACCTGGGAACCTGATAGTAGACCTCACAGTTAGCATTTCTGGAGCAGAACCCTGGCGCAGCTCTGCCTCTGTCCACAGGGTTGTGCTGTTGGACCTGCAGCCGAGAACTGAATGCACTTCCACCGTCTCCCCGGAGATGGAAGATAGAAGCAGGAATTTATTATTATTATTTTTTATTATTATTTTTCTTGCGAAAGACTCATCTATACAATTCAGATGTCCTTAGAATGAAATGGGGCAGGAATGGTTCAATTTTTCATTCAAGATTCAACACTAGAAGTAGAGGTACAGGAATATTGCTTTTGAGGCAAAAAATATTATCGCTGATCCTAACGGGCGATATATAATTTTTACGGGTCAACTTCAAAATAATCCTATGATCCTTGGCAGAGTATTCGGCCCCAACTGGGACGTTGAACACTTTATTTCAAATTTTTTCTTCCCAACACTTCCCAACACAACACTGGGTTTTATGGTGCTTGATACTAAACTGGAGAGATCAAAACCTAACTCCACCCACCCCCCCCCCCCCACCCCCCCCACCCCGTCCAATTCAGCTAAAATGATGGTTACTTTCCTGAAGCAACTAGGTGTAAGCGATCCTTGGAGGTTCAATTTCCCAGATTCCAGGGCCTATTCTTTCTCTTCCCATGTACATGATTCCTATACATGGATTGACTTTCTAGTAGATGACTCACTACTACAAAGGTACACTGCTGATCTTGTGTCCCACTATATTAGATTCTGACCGACAGGAAGGGCCTGAGCACCCAGTCAGTGAGAGCCAAGTCCACTCTGATAACCACACCCACTCCAAGAGCCAAAGCCACACCCACTATAATGACCACACCCACTCTGATGACAACACCCAGTCCCAGAGCCTTGGCCAGCCTGACACTGGCTCTCCTGAAGATGAGGCAGAGGTACACCCTGGCTGGTCAATCAGTCTTTATTTCTGTACAGCATCATTCACACCATTTAAACATGGCTTTGAATTATACAAGGTCATTTATTCGTGGAATTCATAGCAATTCTATAGTTGAATCTCAAGGACATGAATGTTTTCATTTGTATTCATTCGGGGACAGATGCAGCTAGTTTCCTAAACTGCATTCATTTTCAACCATTTTATTAGTTTATGCATGCAGTCATTTCCCTATTGCTTATTTCAGATGAAATGGTTAGCTAGCAGAGCTGTTCAGTCTACTGACAAGATTTCTGTGCGCAGTTTAAAATGTTTCATGTGCTTAAATATTTTTAAAAATATCAGCATGTAATCTTACTTCTCAATAAAATGAGATTTCCAAAATTGTGGGTAATAGGGGGATGAAAAGGGGGGTAATTTGAAGTTTGATTTACAGGAAACTTTGAAAGAGCAGAAAGAAAAGGAAGAATCACAGACAGGTCTGTTGGAATCTGAGAACCAGCAAACAGACACAACACCTGCTGAGCACATCACACCTGCCCCAGGTACAAAGGAACGGGTTTTCAAACCATATACAAATAATTTCAGTTTTGAAATTCAGTTTTGAAATTAATGAATAGAGTATATTTTCTGTTGCCCTTCATAAGATGCAGCCTGACATGATAAAATATGGAATTAAAATGTTTTTATTGTGTAAAATAAACTGTTAAAGCATCTTTCTACTGTATTGGCCTGGGTGCAAATCCTGACCCTGCCTGTACTATCGGAGGCCGTTAGCCCCACAGGTGCATTAATGGCCGTAGTGTTACTCAGAGTTAGGGAAGATGCAGTCTGCCTGGATCAGTAGTGCTTTTCAGTGTGCCAGTGTCTGGTAGGAATTTTGTAACAAAAATGATGGTGTTGAAAATAAAGATAACAAACAGGAGCTCTATTTGATGTTTTAATGAAACAACCAGCCAGGAAGAAGTACAACTACAGTCTTCCTAGATATAAAGTCCAAAACATGAGTTTATATAGTTTTTCAGAGACAAAGAACTGTTGTTCCAGCCTATTAGATTTGTTCAATCACCATATTCAAAAATTCCATTTATGGCCAATCACGTGCTAGGATCAGGGAGTCCTTACCAACACTAACCGTGTGGGCCTCCTCCAATTGACACATCCTTGGACCCCCTAATGAACTTAATTCATACTGCTGCTGGGGTCTACCTCCTCTTGAAGATACATTGTATGGAGTAAATACATATTCAATATTTAGTCTTCTCATTTAAAATCTCATAAATATGGGGCTATGAGCTTATCTTGTCATTATGATGATTACCAATTATACTGTATATGGTTTTTGTGGATTACGAATTTAAATATATTCTTTGTCCCTGTACATGCATGTACTAATGCAGATTCCTTTCCCATCTGTAGTGCTTTTTTGGTATGTGTGTTGCATTTTTTATTTTTTACATTGTAGTTACAAGTAGATGAATTAAACCTTATATCATTATCATGGACTTTAGGTTCTTTCACTACATTAAATGCTTGCAGGCTAAGAGAAATTATAAATTTCACTCTCCATTCTCTCAAATAGAACCATCTGCCCCTGGGAGGGTGGAAGCCACTGATGTGCAGAGCAGGTCAGTGACTCTGTGCTGGGAAAGACCGGTCTGCATGGAGGGAGTTTCTCATGAGATCCACATCACCTACGGCTGTGAGGGAAAAGAGCCCAGATTACAGATATGTGCCCCCAACACCACCACAGCTGTCCTTACTGATCTGAGACCCGGGATGAAATATACTTTCAACATCACTGCAGTCCTTCCAAACGGCACCTGCAGCAGGACCAGCTCAACATGCTTACACACAAGTGAGTGACCAAAACGTACACAATAGGGAATGCATATTTAATATTTTCACTTGTCATGTAATTTCTCATAAAAATGGGACTAAGACAAAACCATTTTCTGGTGATTTCTATTATTAGAGTATTTATTATCAATATTATGTGGTTTTGTGGATTGTGACTTTTAACAGATTACTGTACATACATGTACTAATGCAGCTTCCATCCCCAATGACAGGAACCAGTCTGGATGAGCTGTTGAGTGACTTGGGACTGAAACACCACCTGAAGAACAAGCTGACTCTGAGCAAGGTGCTGGAGATTGATGGAGAGACTTTAACTGATGAAAGCATCCAGTCTCTGAAATCTCTGCCATGGTGTTTCCTGAAGAGGTTGATGATGGTAAATGTGACTGCTAGGAGTGTGAGGTACGCCTCAAAACAGGACATGACTTCCCAAAACCTGGACAGCTTACTGGACACCCTGTGCAATCTGCAGGGCCACAGCAACAGAGTCAACCCCCTGGACCTCATAACTGCTCTGTTTCTCTGCTCAGATGGCTTTCTGCGGCAGGAGATGGTTTTGAAAATGTCCATGTGCCAGTTCTCTGTGCCTCTGCTGCTTCCTAAATGTGACACACAGCAGTGTACTTTAATGCTCTGGGCCATGAGGGGTATTGTGAAAACGTTCAAGCCGCACTCTTTGACAGACCCAAGTGGGTTTGTAGAGGAGAGCATTGTTGTCTCTGAACTCCCACTGGTCTCTTTTGTGAGGGTGGGAAACAGCAGCTTGTTCAAGTCTCAGATTCTGAACCAAGTTCTCAGCAACCCTCAGCAGTACCATGACACCTTTGTTCACAGAAACATGGGGTGTGGTGATACCCCAAGGAGGATTTCCAATGGGCTGGTGGAGATCAGCTGGTATCTTCCCAGTGGGAAGAGAAACATTGACATCTTCTCTGAGCCACTGGCTATAGCTAACCTCCGTGGGGACCTCAGGGACTTTGAAACTCAGTATGGTTTCCTCTGCCGAACCTCTGCTGCCATATTTGTGTTCTGTGATGATTTTAAGTTTGAATACAAAATTCTGGACTCCAAGCAACTTCAGGCTCATTTGTACTTGATCAGCAATTCACAGAGCAAGAACTTCAATACAGATGACTTCAGGAGATGTGTTTCTGAGTTACGGCTACAAACCAGTAACATCATCTTAAAGAGCCCACAGATGAATGATGCAGAATTCACCGAACACCTGTGTGTGGCTATCAGTGACATTTTAAAGGGAAATGTAGACAAAATGAGTGTTGAACAAATGTCTGCTGTTGCCCATGAGCTTGGGATCCATGTAGATGAATATTATATCCACTGTCAGACGGGCAAGCAGAAGGCTGATGAAATCATTGGAAGGATATCTGATATACCAAGCTTCAAGGAGAAAGAGCTGCCCTTACAAGGTAGTGCATGGAAACAGCTGGCCAAACTGGAGAAGGAAGAGTGCAGGATGAAAAATGCTGGGAAGAAAAACATAGAAGAGTACAGGTATGAGCTTGCAGATCAGAAGCAGAAGCTCAGAGCACAGCAGAGGGTTCACAACATCTCAGAGTCTATGTCCCATTTCATCTCTGCGATGTCCGGTTCCACAGAAGAGCGCAAGTATTTCCTCAAGTGGCTGAGGATCAACCTGGACAACCTGTCACGCAAAAGACTTCCACTTCATTGGGCGGAGTACATGGAACAGTGTCAGAATGCTCAGGAAAATAAGAAGCTCATTGCAGAGTTGGGCAGGAAGATCTCTAGTTCATCCTTGGGGACGGAGCACTTCCTGCGGGAAATGGGTCAGCTGTACGAGTCGGCCTGCTCACTCCCCGGAGGCCTCACCTCTGAAATTCAGGACCTGCCACGTCTGGCTGCCGAGCTGCTGCAGGAAGGCTTTCCTCTGGAGCTGGTGGATGGAGATGCATCCAACATTCCTCTGCAGTGGGTGACTCAGGTTCTGAAGGAACTCAATCAACTAACACAGCATGAATGTAAGATCCGGGTGGTGACTGTACTGGGGGTGCAGAGCACTGGGAAGTCCACCCTCCTGAACACCATGTTCGGGGTCCAGTTTGCCGTCAGTAGTGGCAGGTGCACAAAAGGGGCCTTCATGCTCCTCATCAGAGTGAAAGAGGATTTTAAAGAGCAGCTTGGGTGTGATTACATCATGGTTATTGACACTGAAGGTCTGAAGTCCCCAGAGTTGGCCCAGCTGGATGACAGTTATGAGCATGATAATGAACTGGCCACTCTGGTGGTGGGGCTGAGTGACATCACAGTCATCAACATCGCCATGGAGAACTGCACAGAGATGAAGGACATCCTGCAGATTGTGGTGCATGCCTTCCTGCGCATGAAAGAAGTTGGGAGAAAACCCTGCTGTCAGTTTGTGCACCAGAATGTCCCAGATGTCTCTGCCCAGGAAAAGAACATGAGGGCCAGGAAGCTTCTGCTGGAGCAGCTGAATGAGATGACCCAAGTAGCAGCTAAGATGGAGAAGAGAGGAAACAACAACAAATTTACTGATGTCATGGAGTACGAGCCAGAGAGAAACACCTCGTACATCTCTGGGCTCTGGCATGGCATCCCTCCCATGGCACCGGTGAATGCTGGCTACAGTGAGTCTGTGAATCTGTTCAAGAAGAGTGTGATTGAGCATTTGAAGGAACACAAATCTGGAAAGAGCTCACCACACACATTCAATGAGTTCCTTGAATGGACCAGGAGTTTGTGGAGTGCAGTGAAGTATGAGAACTTCATCTTCAGTTTCCGTAACAGCCTGGTGGCTGATGCTTATACTCAGCTTTGCACTGAGTTCAACACATGGGAGTGGGCCTTCAGGAGGAGCATGTACTCCTGGATAATGGGAGCTGAGGCTAAGGTCTCAAATTTTGGCACAGTAACACCACAGAGTCAGCCACCCTCCGATGTGAATGACTTACTGAGCAGCCTGAAAAATGAGGCCTCTGTGGAGCTGGCTAAAGGAGGAAAGCTTATTTTAGACAAACTCACTGAGTTCTACAAGAGATCAGATGGACACGTTCACTTGGTAGAGAGGTACAAGGCAGAATTTATAAGCACAGCCAAAACTATCAGGAGGGAGACAGAGAATTCAGTGAAAAACAAGCTTGAGGCAGCTGTGGAGATTAGAAAGGGTATGTTGAAGTTAGAGAGCATCAAGAAAAATCACTCAAACATAATGGTAAGAAAAGTGTGGTCTCTGATTGAGAAAAGCAATAAAAGTGAAGATCTGTCAGATAAGCAACTGGAGGACGAATTTGTGAAGATGTGGAATGAAACTGTGGCAGAATTGAAGCTCCCTGGCCTGAGGAAACAAGATATTGCCAAAGATATCTTCCAACAGCTGTGGGTTCACTTAGACAGAGAAGGGGGTTCAGTACATGAAATGCTCTCCAAAGTGGGTGACTTATCTAAATATGGAACAGAGCCATTCAAAGTGAAAAGTAAAATGTGCACTTCGGAAGGATTCTGGAATGCAAGCCATAAAAAGAAGCATAAGGAGGAGATGCAACAAATAGCTGATTTCATCATCAAGTGCAGCAGGCAGTCTGTAGATGAGAAAGTGAGAATGAGGTCTGATTACCATAGCACATACATGATAGACCTGTTTCTCTTGGTAGACAAAAGCTTGAACAGGTTCAGTAATGTGGAAAAAAGTGCTGAGTTCCAGACCAGATTGAAGATCTACATCTGTGGACATGCAGCACGGGAGTTTCAAAAAATGCATTTGGATTTTATCCATACAAATGATCCGCGTCGCTGTCTGGAACAGTCCAAGCAACAGTACTGCACTGACTTTAAGGACCTGTTCAATAAAAGAGACCAGTGTCAGAAGAAAGCAGCGGAGTTCACCTACAACTGTCTTGCACCCGCAGTGAAGGAATACATCACCAAGTCTCTGGGCCCTGACCTTGTGGATGAAGTCTTGACAGGAAAGAAAGCCAAGGATTTCAGCACTCAATCCTTCTTCCAGTTCTCAATCCTCAAGCAGCTGCTTTCAGATGATGACTTTGAGAACTTTGTGAATTACATAAGAAACTACGAGAGCTTCGTGCAGGACTGGATGTTTGAGCAGATGGTGAAGCAGTTCTCAGAGGGAGATGGTCTCAGGAACATTGAGATTAAGCACCTGAAGGTGATGGTTGAACGATTAAAGGAAGCCATTAATAATGCAGAGAGGAAAGTCAATGAAAGAGTGACAGGAAGGGGTGAGGAGGACCAAAACATTCAGCAGTTCATTCAGGATATCTGTAGTGACTTATGCAAGAAGCTTGTCATTCCCAAAGACCCCCTCAGAGCAGTCCTGGTCTTAAACACTGCCAAGCCACAATACTTTTCCCAGTGGTTGATGGTGTTTGTGGATAAAATGGAGCAGTCCATTACTGCTGAGTTTCAGAGGGGTGGGGATGTGAGGGCCAAGCTGACCTCACTGCCCTTTCAGCCACAGAAGGAGCTGTTTAACAGGGTAATTGGCTGTGGGAGCCAGTGTCCCTTCTGCAAGACCCCATGTGAAGCAGGCAACCAGGACCACAAAGAGCACTTTGCTTCCATTCACCGTCCTCAGGGGATCGGGAGATACAGATTTGTGCTCTCCACTATATTAATTTGTGAGGTCTGCTGCACCAGTGTTGCCAGTGAGAGAAAATTCAGATCAAGTGAAACAAAGTGGGAATATCATCCATACAAGGAGTATCAGAACATTTACCCTGACTGGCGCATCCAGCCTGACACCAGCATCCAGGCCTCAGACTACTGGAAGTACGTCTTCAACAGGTTTAATGAGCAGTTTGCCAAGGAATATGACGCTAACCCTGCAGACATCCCCTCTCCTTGGAGAGATATAACCAAAGACCAAGCCATGAAAAGCCTGGAGAAATCCTTCCTGATGAAAACAGGAGATTGAATGGATGTTTCAGTATGATGATCTTCTGATTGGAATTCATATGAAATAGTTTCCTCACAGGTACAAGGAATCCTTCCAGATTAAAACAGAAGGAGACTAAATTAAATAGACTGTATGGCCCCTGTTGCAGTCGGGTTGAAAATTTGTTTTCTGAGTGGCATTAGTTAATAGCCTACTCACACATATCATGGCTAATCACAAAAAGTGCCCCAACCAAGTTGAATTCTATGAAAGAAAGGGCCATAGGTTAAAAATAAAAATACAATAAAAATAAAACACATTTCAAAAAGGGAGCATTAAATCATCACTGATGTTAAGAAAGAGTGAGAATCACTGATACATACATTACTGCATTTTTGCAGCCTTCACAGAGCTGTCTCTGATACTCAGATACAGATAATAACATCAACCAGTCATTATACATATAAAACCACATACATGCTAAAAGGTGATGTTACCTCTATCATAACCTATGCAGCTTTTATCTATACACACTGTCTGAGTTAGCATGGCTGAGCTTTGTTCATTATTCCATTGTTTAGATGCATAATCAGGGATGGTAACTAGGCTGAGATATTTTAAGTTTGTTTAATTTTGTGACCTTCTCTATATCAAAAAGAACACTTTTAACGAAAATACAAATTACATTTTATGTTTCATTCTATGCTTCCTATAATGAATCTTTTCTATTAATAAAGCACATAACCTTTATGTATTATTGATAATATTGCCAGCTCTTCATCACTGCTTGCTTGGCTGTTTGAAGTCATACATTATTAAGTACCTTGATAATCTGTTTACACAATAGCATAGCTTTCATCCATTCACATTCTTCAGATGGTTTAAACACATGATTTCTTGTTACAATGTTAAAAGGATTGTTGTTATTACTTTATGAGCCTTTGTTATCACTTAATAAGCCTTAATATAGAAATTCACTGATCCTGAAAAAAAGAAAATTGATCTATGAGGCCCAGAGATGCCATCCATCCATCCATTATCTATACCTGCTTATCCTGGTCAGGGACGCGGGGGCTGCTGGAGCCTATCCCAGCATGCATTGGGCGAGAGGCAGGAATACACCCTGGACAGGTCGCCACACACACCATCCACTCATCCCTATGGGCAATTTAGAGTCTCCAGTTAGCCTGTCGACATGTCTTTGGACTGTGGGAGGACATGCAAACCCCACACAGAAAGGCCCAGGGTTCAAACCTAGGCCTGCACCACTGTGCCGCCCTTATAGCTTTCATGATGACTGTTTATTTTTCTTTTTTGGAAAGCTGGATTCAAAATTTGTTTTGCTTTTTTGCACTTAGTCAAATTGATGTATTTCACCACATGTTTGAGCACTTATTACTTGCACAAATGGCATAATCAAAATAAATGTTTAATTTCATCTGAACTTGATGAACAGTCCCTTATTTTCTTCACTGCTTGAACAGCTGAGCTGCCTGAAGACAATGGCAGTATCTTCATTCTACCACTAGATGGCAATAAATCCATTTAACATCACACCATTGCTGCTGGCTTCACCTTCTGTCTCAGGGAGCTGAAAATACACAATTTACACTTGTGCCCAATGTAATTACCTGCACTGGGGGAAGAAACATTTCCATGTTTATCAATGAAAGGGGCATAAAGATGAAAGCTTGAACCTTCTAGTCTTACAATCAACCAGGATTTGCATCAGGACTCAGTCACTGGAGTCTGTCCACATTGACTCAAAGACATACTATTGCTAGACCAGGACTCAACACATTATGGGGGCAGGAGTTAGCTGAGTCAGCCATTTAAAAAGTGACCAAAAATTAGATCAAAGCAGATATTTACCCAGGATGCACCACACTGTTCCTCCAACAAACTGAGGGGAAACCAAATGCTGCTCCAAGATGTTCAGCAGATTCCACTGTCTTCACACATTTCAGAACAACAAAGCAAATGTATAATCACTCATACTTGTATATCCAGCAGCCTCTTCACAAAGTGGAGGGAAAGTGTTTCCAATCAAACCCAGAGCTCCTGAGAGGAGCAGGGAAAATCAGTCTGTCCCTTGGGGAATAAATCATTCAGTCAGGGGACAGGAAAAGGGTGATGAAGCACACAGAAGCTAAAGAGGTGACTCCTGTCCAGGCGGGGCCAGAACAAAAGGCAGGTGAGCTCAGGCTAACCTGCAGCAGACTATCACAGGCCCACTCATCCAGTTTAAACACACATTAAAAAAAAAAAAAAGATAACCAAAAAAAGGGAACATCGTCTCCTCTCAATGGCACCAGTTTCTTCTGAAGAGATTTGTGCTATTTACAAGAATCCAGATGCAATGAACTCAAACACAGAACCACCCAGCACATTTAATATGCACTATTACAACAGAATGCAGTAAATCTACCACCCATCACATTTAATATGTACTATTACAACAGAGAATGCAGTAAATCTACCACCCAGCACATTTAATATGCACTACTGCAACAGAGAATGCAGTAAATCTACCGCCCAGCACATTTAATATGCACTATTACAACAGAGAATGCAGTAAATCTACCACCCAGCACATTTAATATGCACTACTGCAATAGAGAATGCAGGAAATCTACCACCCAGCACATTTAATATGCACTATTACAACAGAGAATGCAGCAAATCTACCACCCAGCACATTTAATATGCACTATTACAACAGAGAATGCAGTAAATCTGCCACCCAGCACATTTAATATGCACTATTACAACAGAGAATGCAGTTAATCTGCCACCCAGCACATTTAATATGCACTATTACAACAGAGAATGCAGTAATTCTACTACCCAGGACAATAAGCGCTAAGCATTGCGTGCCTAAAGCATTATGTAATGAATTAAATAGTGTAATTTGAAGCAAAACCTGATAATTTATTGCAAAAAATTCCACAAAGTGTGGGAGCAATGTTGATTTATAAATGCACACAATGCAATTTCAAGTAATAAATCATGCAACTAGGTGTGTGGCAAGTGTTAATGATCAGTATTAACTGCTTTTTTTTTCTTCTTTTTTAAAAATCTTTAAACTATTCACAAAAACATCACTGGGCTGGGGGAGACACTGGGCTGGGGGAGGCTGGGGGAGACACTCGGTTGGGGCGGGTGGGGGGGGGGGTGGGTCGGAGTCACTGGGCTGGGGGAGGCTGGGGGAGACACTGGGCTGGGGTGTGAGTGTGAGTGCTATTAATAACCAGGACAGAAAGAGAAGTGGAAGGCCCAGATGCAGAACTGCACAAGAGGGCAAGTACATCAGAGCCTCTAGTGTGAGAAACAGACACCTCACAGGTCATCTGCTGACAGATTCATTGGACAGTATTCGCCAAACAGTGAAGAGGCGACTCTGGGATGCTGGCCCTATAGGCAGAGCGTTAAAGAAAACACTTCTTTAACAGGCAAACAGAAATGGGTTTGTCACACGCCTGGAAGGGAGTGGACTGTCATTTGCCACAAGGAGAGAAAGAGAGAGCACCCACGAAAACAAATAAACAAACACCTTCACCCTTCTGCCTCAAGGGTTCCGGGCAAAAATAATAAACTAAAACAACAAACTAAAATAACAAAGAGAAAAGAAAGTGAAACCCAGCGACTGCTTTTCAGCTTGCCGCTGGTCTCAGCTGGTCAACTTTTCCGTTGGCAGTTTTTTTTCTTCGTCTTCTAGTGCTCTGACAATCCAAGCTCAAAAACTTGCTCTCTCCGTGTGTGTTAATGGAACCCAGGTGTGCTTGCTCTCTCCAACAGTAGGAATTGCAGAGACCAATCTTCTTCTGGTGGACCGAATGCGACAGCCCGAGTTCTCATAACCGGGGACTACAGTGGACAGTAGCACAACAAATGCTACTAACCAGAAAACGAGTTGGTGTGTGCATAACAATAACAAAAGAACACATTACCATGTGTAGGTTAACAGGATGGTTCAGACAGATAACAGGCCAGAGATAGGTCACTCCTTATCTTAAAGAAAGCACTGTTCTAAAACTTCACTACCGGGGCAAAGTAAAGGGAACAAGTTTTCCGGCGAATACTCTCTCTGCTCTGGCCTAACTACCTAAAAATATGTTAAAAACAAGAAAGAAGAGACCACCTGTAACCTACAACAAAAATACTCAAATTCAAAACAAACTGAAAACATGTGACAAAACATGGTAGCTGCAAATTCTAAAATCACAAGGGGGTCATAAAAGGAGTCTCAGAGTCAAAAGGAATCTGAACTGCATTCTCTTCAGGTTTTTATCCACTTGGGACATCCGGTGGACACAGGTGGGTGTGGTCAGCAGTTGGGTGATCAGGTACTCAATCAGCTTCATTGGAGGACCCAGATAGGCACACAACTAAACAAGAGGACATAACAGCTACATATGTATAGACCTTCACGTGATGTGATTGGACATTATTCGATGGAAATATCAGAAATGTGGTTTATTGTCCATGCAAATGTGCGATCTCTTCACGGTGGAATGAATGGGAAATGGTTTGGGATTTGGCAATTCTGTGCAAACACCAAAATTATGCGATAAACTGTTATACAATTAAGTGGACTCTACTGTATATGTTTGATGTATCTGCCAACAGTACTGCATTTTTTTTTTTAACGGACAACCTGATCTGCCTTATCTAGCTAGGAAGCTTTGTTATGGCGGGTGGGCACGGGGGTTTAGTCTTGGGTAGTGTGGTTCACCGTAGATTGTTGGCGCTTAATAACAGGCTGATATTGAGTGACGTGTCAAGCTACTGAAGTGAAATCACAGATTAGTTACTGTAGACCATTAGTAGAATTTCTAGCTCCAGGTCCGGTAAATCTTCTATGCTTGGTAGCTGTTATGCTAGCTAGACATTTTTTTAGCAACCTGAATCTCTTTGTTTTATTGTCTGTTCGTTTCACTGCACTTGCAGCCCTGAAGCCTTGCGCTTCACGACATGATTACAAGAGATATGATAAAGAGCTAGATCAAGATGAAGGTGCAAGTGCAACATGAAGGTGCTCGATGAAGATGAGGGGAAAGTGTGGGAATCCTGGTGGAGATACCAGAGGAACAATAGTTTGTATTTTGGCCTTTTATTTAGATATTATTTTTGTTTTGTTTTTAATCAGCATTTTGCTTTGCTGTAGTTAGACATAATATTTTGCTAGATTTTCAGCATTTAAAAAAAAGCCTTTGTTTACTTTGAACTTTGAAACTGCTTTACTAATTAGCCAACAAGCACACCAACATCACCTTTACCGACATTAGCTATTACCTGCTACAACCAAAACCCAAAACAAGATTAAGCGGGGAGGAGTGGGAGGAAACTGGCCTATTCGAAAATGCATTGAGAAATATTGCTGGCGTCTCAATGGCAATTTTTTTATATAAATACTGGAGCTAGGAGGAGAAGACGGAAACAGAAAATGCAGCTTCAAGGAATGAGACCAGACCACATACCACAGAAAATGCCATTTCATCAGGAGGGCATGGCCAATTCTTGTAAAGTCTCAATGATCATAGATGACCGCCCCTTCCATGTTGACAGACAGGCTGAGTCATTTTACGCAATGAAATAAATACGTCATGAAATAAGTAAGAGGCATAAAATAATTGATAGATATATATTTAATTAATTGCTTATTTCATTATCTATTTCATTGCTTATTCATTTATTTATTTCATTATCAATTTATTTAATTTTGTCACATGGTCTCCGATAAGCTGTAGGTCTATCAGTTAATCAGTGTAGAAAGTAAACTTTGTCGAAGGGAATGATTTGCCACAAAATGTCATGGACTATGAAAGTATTTGTTTCCTAAAAACTGATCTGGCAGATTGATACGGTATATTCATTTTATGTAACATGAAAGTCAGTTTCTGGGATAATATAGCACTGAGTGTAAGTCATTCCTCTTTAGACATCAAAAAGGTGTAATTAGAACAATGCAGATCATTTTTATTGTTCCCGACATTGCATTGAAGGTTGGAGTTAATATCAGGGGTACTCCAAGACCTGGGTTCCTGGATTCATCTGACAGGTGCCTGGAAGTCAGCAAGACATAGGATACACATTTTTGTTTTATTATTTTGATTATTATATTTGTTTATTATGATTATTGTATCGTATTGATTATTGTACTACATTTGTAACATTATTTGAACACAATTTGATCCATATGCACTGCCACTTGTCACTTTTTTATGTTTGAGCAACACTACTGGCTGGATGGTGGATGGAGAGATGGATGGGTTTACAGTAAGTGAGATATCTATTCATACTCCATATGACTGACAGTATGTGAGAGTCTACGTGCGTGACATCCAGCAGGTTGTTCTGGTTTCGCAGTCTTTCTTGGGAGTGCAGATATAGCACTTCTTCAGCTAGGCTTACCTGTGACAGGTGACAATGCAGAGGACAGTTTCCAGAGGAGGTGTCCAGGAGGCATCCTTATCAGATGCCTGAACCACCTTGACTGACTCATTTCAATGCGGAGGAGCAGTGGCTCTACTTTGAGGTCCTCCTGGACAGCTGAGCTTCTCACCCTATCAAGGAGAAAAAGCCCTGCCACCCTGAGGAGAAACTCAATTTTGGCCACTTGTATTTGCCTTCTCACTCTTTCGGTCACTACCCATAGCTTGTGACCATTGGGGAGAGTAGGGACGAAGCTTGGCTTTTAAATCGAGAGCTTTGCCTTTCGGCTCAGCTCCTTCTTCACCACCATCATCCAATATAATGCCCGCATTACTGAGGCCACTGCACCTAGATGGTAGTCAATCTCCGAATCCGTATTTCCGGTTTTGGGGTGAGGGGCTCACCATGCCTGTAGAGCTGGGGGGGTGAGGGTTTTGAGCTTTGCTGCTGCCCTCCCTGCCCTATCCATGCATGCTTGTGTGGATGGGTGTGAGTGCTTCTGGAACAGAGAGCCATACTGCCAACAATTGAATTACCATTTTAAATTGTTAATAAAGATTCCAACTTTGCCAACAGTGGTCCTGATGTATATTATACTAACTAACAAACAGGCAGAATATTACATCAATATGTTTTATTTCCGAAACAACACAGAAAAAGTTTAATCAAGCTTTACTTTAATAAGAACACTGAACACTCTTGCCTAGTTTTGTCGCACCTTTTCAAAGTGAAAGCTCTCATAAATGATTGCTGATGCAGCCGGACTCGCGCTGATAGGGTGAATGCTAAACGGCTTGTCACGCACAGTCACTGTCGAGTGTTTATATCTTTGACCAACATGAAAAACTAGAAAAACCTGCGGGGTGTGCAAAAAGTCACACAAACAGACTCTCACATACCGTCATCCATTTGCAGTAGGAATAGATTACTTTCTACAAACCCATCCATTCATGTAATAGTGCTGTTTAAAGATGAAAAACAATGTGACAAGTGGCAGTGTATATGGATAAAATTGTTCATGTTTATTGTGTTTTTACCTATATTTTACCCTTGATTAATAAGGCTTACTTTCAACAAAAGTGGCATATGGCGCTTGAATTGTTAATACCTGGATTATGTTTGACCTGAAAAATAAAAGTTGTGAATTCGTTGATCATGTCAAGTCAATAAGACAAACACAATGTTGCATCTTGGAAGTTCGCACGTGCTAAACATAGATTATCAAACAAAAATGTGCGTCCTACGTCCATCATGGCAAATATAATCAATAAGATGCTGCAAAATGTGTTTTGTTATGAAACAAGTAATGTATCACACAATAAATGAGATATATGAAGTACAAAATACATGTTGACCTCATAGTTGTATATGACTGACAAGGTGGCAAGGTAAAATACAACTGGGTGATAAAATACCCATTGTGATAAACAGGAGGTGGTTAAACCATACCAGGTCAAAACTGACATAACTGATGTCACTGATCTGATCCTCAAACATAAATTGAGAAATTAAATGTTGCATGAGTACAGTAGCTCTGAATTCCTGGTGCTCACTATCAATCTATCAACAGCCTTGCCCAAGCGAAACTTAACAATGAACACTTTCGATTTCCTTGCTTATAAAACTGGGTGACAGTTTCAGTGCCCAGTTTGGATCATCAGCCTGTGAAAAGGATCCTGATCGCATATTCACGCTTCGCTTTATTCTTCTGTGGAAAAGATTGTGCGCGAACTGATTCCAGAACAGAGTATCCCGGTAAGTGAAGCAAAACTAATATCGACAGATATTGCTATATAGCAGCACTGTAGCCCAGGACCGTGCAGGATTATGCGCTGGATGAATGAAACAAGTACACTCTCTGTTTCATTAACATCTTATTATATATACAAACAGGACTTTAGACTACAAACACTTTGTTAAATACTGTAGTTAATTTGTGCTTTATGAAAGCTTTGCTATACAAGCAGCACAGGAAAATTATATTATGCACAAACACAAACATATATAATTCAAGATTATATTTTACACCAACACAAATTGTTTTCAACAAGTAATCATTTTGTTGTGACTGATGGGGCTCCTGTTCACAGCACTTTGTGTGCCCTCCCTTTACAGAGATGAAACTATTAAGTCGTCTTGTTTATTTTAAGATATTAGTGAAGTCATGGGGGTCTACATATATCCTACATATATCGTCTCCAGTTGAGTCACCCTCAACTCATGATGTTAGAATCAGCTTCTGCGCATCAAGCTCATTTTTTTGAGTAGCTTTAACCGCATAGACCACATCTGTATTTATGTATTATTGCTTTATCATCTAAATGAATCAATCAAGTTGGTGAAACACCATATAGACATTCAGGTGAAAACCTGGCTACATCTGTTTGAAAAGTTTTATATCCTGCTAGAAAGTAGGCGGGCTATATACAGGTGAAACCTGAGCTAAATTGGGGTTAACCTTGTCTGTTTATATTAAAACGTCTCTCAGCCTCTAGACATGTAGATTCCGGCTTTTACTCAGGCCTCTATGGAGTGCCATTGTTAAAATGTTGCACATTCTGTAACCTGCTGAAATTTTGCACATTTGACATCGCCAAGTGTAAAAAAAGAAAAAAAAACTTTCAAATGTCACTTTTTAATCATTCGGAGTGAACTTTGTCTCAAAATTGTAATCACTTTTCCGAGAGTAATATTCTGCATTAAAGCAGCATTGAAAAATCATGGATTAAATATGAATATAAATGTTAAATATAAATGTAAATGTTCCATGTAAATGTAGTATTAAAATGTAGAAACTAAATGTTTGGAAAATATGCCAATTGGTGATGCCCTTAATAGGTAATGTCAAGTTTTTGTTTGGAGAAGGTTGGTCTCACCCACACCCATGTAAATACTGCTAGCAGAAGCAGGATCATCCACCTCAAAATTATTACAAGAATAAATATAGCTGCGAGCAGCAATGAAGGGGTCAAGCACTACAGGGGCACCAGGCAGACAAACAACCAGAACAACCCCTGAACAAGACACCAGTCCATCGCAGGGTGAACAGACACATTGACACACACTCTTACACTTACACCTATGAGCAATATAGCATGTCCAATTGACATTACCTGAATGCGTTTGGACTGCGGTAGAAATCCAGAATACCCAGAGGAAACCCGCATGAACACAGGGACGAGGTACAAACTGAAAGAGGACGCACCCTGAACTTCAAACCACTTGAAACAATGAATAAAATAGGGTATGCTGATATATTTTATTTCATATTTTACATGAAATTGTCACATTTAAAAGAAAATAAAACGCAATCACATTTTCAAATGAATAAGTTATTTAAATTAAATGAACATTTAAAAAGAATAGTCTACTGGGATTTCTAATACCTATGAACCAGCTCCTTGTGAAAAGCAACCATTTTATAGATAAATGGCGCCATCTGTTGTTGTTAATGTATAATGACATTCAAAAGTCTAGACTTCCATGGCAGAAAGCATTTGAAGCGTTTATCAAAAAAGTAAAATTTGCAGAAGATCTGATGGGCGGAGCTTATGGGAAACTTGTTACGCTTGACGAGTTGAACATATGTCCAATATTTCATGACCGTAGCTCAAATCGGGCCGGAGATATGCTTGTTCAAAGATATATATTTTTTAAAAACACCTATTAGCTCATGATAGCGGCACCTTATGGCCAATCGTCTTCATTTTTGCTCCCTGTCCATTTGGAGTGCCCCTATACCAATGTACTGAGTTTCGAAAAAATCGGCATAGTGGTTATGCCTAAACAGGAAATGAGCTTTCTAGCGCCACCATTTTGTTTGATCGGGCCAAAAATGGAGGATTAGCCTCCACGTATGTCTGCTGATATGCCTACAAATTTTCGTGATGTTAGGTCAATCCGTTCTTATTTACACACCTTTATGTTAAAAGCCACGCCCTACTCAATATTCATTGGCTCATAGTGGCCATATAATTAGCTTTAGCAAAATTCTGTGAATAACTTTTGGTCACCACAGTCTGTAGATGACACGTACCGAATTTGGTGGTGATCGGATAAACGCCCTAGGACTAGTTCGTAAAAGTAGGTTTTTCGTAAAATTCAAAATGGCGGAAAATCCAATATAACGGAAATGAACTCTAGGACAAACGGTTCAAAAGTTCTAAGCAAAAATGTACCTTGAAGTTTGGCCTGTTGGTGGCGCTACAGAGATGGATGGATTGACCCCAAATTCGATGACTGGATACATTGGACTGTCCTTTATCAATGTGCCAAATTTCATAAAAAACTACCAATGGGTTCTATGGGCTGCCATAGACTTGCATTGTGGAAAGTATAATAATAATAATAATAATAATAATAATAATACTAACGATTACAATAGGCGCCCTGCACCTTCAGTGCTTGGCCCCTAAATATGCTATGATCAGGAGGCAAACTCCGTTTTCTTGTGATCAAACGGTGTGTCATGATCTTGAGATAACGAGACCAAAAAATTATATTTCAAGGAATGTCGATATTTAATGTTACATATGTTCTCATTTGTTTTGAAATGCTGGTAGTCGGTCTGGCACTATTAGTCAATAGATCAGGTGAATTCACTATTGTTTTCCTATATTTTAAGTTGTTCTGGATTAGGGTGTTGGCTAAATGATTAATTAATGTAATGTCATGTCATTTAATGCATTTTAATGCATTTCAATCATGCCAATCCTTCCTTTGATGACATGAATACTTTTAGTTTCCACATCTGGGCTACCTGAGAGACAATCATTTCTTCTTTCGGCTGTTCCAGTTAGGGGTCGCCACAGCGGATCATCAGTTTCTATCTCTTCCCTGAGAGACAATCATTAGCACAGAGATTTTAACAAGATTGCTTTGACGTGTATAGTAAGTTCAGGTTGGCAATAAGGAAGTAGAACTGACACAACAAAGCTAATAGAGTGAATTGAACAGACCTGCCTCTTCAGTGATTCATTACATTACATTACAGGCATTTGGCAGACGCTCTTATCCAGAGCGACGTACAACAAAGTGTATAACCATAACCAGGAACAAGTATGTCGAAAACCCTAGAGAGAAGTACCGTTCCAAGTGCAGGGAACAACCGCATAGTTCAGCTTGGACCCTGAAGGTTAAGATGATTAACACTAGCACAAACGAGAACAGCAACAACGCAGTCTATGCAAAAATACAAGCAGTAGTTAAGACAAGTGCATTAACTAAGTCACCTACGAAACAGCTACCTAGTTACAACCCTAAACTTACAGTCAATTAAGAGATTACAGGGAGGTAGGGAGGGAAGGGGAGAGGTGCAGCCTGAAGAGGTGAGTCTTCAGTCGCCGCTTGAAGTGGGTCAGTGTCTCAGCTGTTCTGACCTCCACAGGGAGGTCATTCCACCATCGTGGGGCCAGGTCAGACAGGAGACGTGTTCGGGAAGCGCAGGTGCGAAGAGGGGGAGGTGCCAGGCATCCTGAGGTAGCGGAACGGAGGGGTCTGGCTGGCATGTAGGGTTTGAAGAACTTGTGGAGGTATGCTGGGGCTGATCCCTTGACTGCCTGGTATGCTAGGACCAATGTTTTAAATTTGATGCAAGCTATAACAGGCAGCCAGTGGAGGGTAGTGAGCAGGGGAGTGACGTGGGAGTGTCTGGGGAGGTTGAGGCCAGACTAAAATGGCCATCAATTATTTCTAAAAAATACAAGATTTCTGAACCAAACTGACATATAGCCTGCTGAAGTCATCAGAGATCCCTCTGTAAGCTACACAAATCTCCAATGGGCCCACTGATTTCATCCTTGGTTCCCTTTCCATCTCCAACTCCTAATGCTTTGATATTTCGTATATGGTGCCTTGGTTCTTTTTGCTGTAATTGTGTGATGTTTGCTCAGAGGGAGGATGGATTGCCCCCAGTGCCGCAGGGAATGTGGGAAGAATGACAAGTTCTGCAGTGAATGCGGCTACAGACTGTGCTCTGCAAGGACACCTGTCACAGGTAAGCCCAGCGAGCTAGTTAGCAACCAGGTCCCCTAGCTTCATTTTCAGGTCATCACTTAGCTAGCTTGAATTAGTCCAGCTGGCTAAATTAGTCAAAGCAATAGAAGTTGTATGAAGGAATTAGATTTTAGTGATATTTACATGAACTGTCCTAATGTTTTATATAGCTATTGTACTCAACAAGATTATTTAGGTTTTTTTTGGGGTGAGAGGTTGGATCGTTATCAATGACAACTGTTACAGCAGCATGAAAAAGTATTTGATCCTTCCTGATTTCCTCTATTATTGCATATTTGTCACTCCGATATTTAGACAAAATGTAATATTAGACAAAGGAAACCTGAGTTAACACAAAAAACATTTAAAAAATGATTTCATTTATTTAATGAAATAAGTTATCAAACACCCATATCACCCATGTGAAAAAGTAATTGTCCCTTAAGCTTAATAACTTGTTGCACCACCTGTAGCAGCAATAAATACAACCAAACACTTCCTATAATTAGATATCAGTCTTTCATGTTGCTGTGGAGGAATTTTAGCCCACCTTTCTTTGCAGAAACTGAACTGCTTTAATTTGGACAATTTGGTAGGTTTTGGATCGATGGCAGGACATTCTCCTTAAGAATTTTCTGCTACAGAACAGAATTCATGGTTCCTTTAACAATGGCAAGTCATCTAGCTTGCAAGGCAGCAAAGCATCCCCGCACCATCACAGTACCACCACTGTGTTCAACTGTTGGTATGATGTTCTTACTGTGAAATGATATATTTGCTTTATGCCAGACATAATAAAATAAATGAAAATTTTATTATTTATTTTATTTGCGCTTACTCAGATTTTGTTCAATATTACATTTTGTCAAAAGATCTGAAACCATTCAATGTGACAAATATGAAATAGAAGAAATCAGGAAGGGGGGGAAATACTTTTTCACAGCGCTGTATGCTCCTCTTTGAAAATGAGGTGTTAGCTTTTTGACCATGGTGGTTGCCCACAGTTAGGGTGTGTTGTTTTGTAGTGGCTGTTTTGTTTTGGTTTTTTTTTAGGCTGGCCACTGGGACTGTATATGGCTGCAGGAATCCCTGCAATACTCTCGATCAGCCTTGATTGAAATATTACTGTCAAATGTTTACTGCTACACCCATGCAGATATTTGGAAATATATTTAGAGCCAGTGTTTTATCTTGTGTAGAGAGATCTTGTATTCTGTAAGAAAAAGGGCCATTGGTGAAAACAAGTAAATTTCCCTTGGTTTGGTTTTTGCAAGTTTGCTGAGAGATTTTGTTGATCATCTTAATGCTTCATGTACACATTTTATCTAAATGTGCCACCTTGGTTCAAATTTGAATTGAAAGTGGGACAGCATTCATTTTCAGGGCCATGAGGGCCATTTTTATATTTAGTTAGTTATGGCCTGTAAGACTCCTGAGTCTACAGTGTAATTTTATGAGGGCTTTTATTTGGGAGAATGGGCCTGTGACAGGATGTGAAAAGCACTGGAATCAGTGGCATAGATACACCTGCACACCACAGTAATGCACATAATCAGACTGTTGCTCTCTGCTATATCTGCTAACGCTAGTGCTAATACTTCTTTCACACAGAGCTTTCTGTGCCTGGGAAGCTGATTGTAGACCACACGGTCAGCATTTCTGGAGCAGAACCCTGTTGCAGTTCTGCCCCCGTCCACAGGGGTGTGCTGTCGGACCTGCAGCCGGTAACTGAATGCACTGCCACCGTCTCCACGCCGATGGAAGAAGAGGTGCTGAGTAATGCCACCCCCAAAACCTTCAACAAAAGTAAGGGTTCCCCTGCATTGTGAAACCATGGTTCCCAACTTTCTGAACCCACAATAAAATTCATAAGAGAGTGTATTGTCTGTGGCCCCTTATTAAGCTGCAGGCTGGCAATAACTGTCAATTGTTTATTTCTACAACCATTCAGGTAAATGGAAAGATATTTAGAGCCAGTGTTTTATCTTGTGTAGAGGGATCTGTCTACATTGTGACAGCTGCCATTCTGTTTGCTCTTTTGTCCCACTGTATTAGACTCTAACCAACAAGAAAGGCCTGAGCACCCAGTCAGTGAGAGCCAAGTCCACTCTAATAACCACACCCACAATGATAACCACACCCACTATAATGACCACACCCACTCTGATGACAACACCCACAATGATAACCACACCCACTCTGATAACCACACCCACAATGATAACCACACCCACTATAATGACCACACCCACTCTGATAACCACACCCAAAGTGGTGACCACACCAACTCCAAGAGCCAAAGCCACACCCACTCCCAGAGCCTTGGCCCCCCTGACACTGGCTCTCCTGAAGATAAGACAAAGGCACAGCCTGGCTAGTCAATCAGTCTTTATTTCTGTACAGCATCATTCACACCATTTGAACATGGCTTTGAATTATTCAAGGTCATTTATTCATGGCATTCATAGCAATTCTATAGTTGAATCTCAAGGACATGAACATATTTATTTTATTTATCCTTTATTTAACCAGAAAGGTCCCATTGAGATACAATATCTCTTCTGCCAGGGAGTCCTGGTCAAGATGACAGCAGAAAAATAAAAGTTTCATATAAAAACATACCAAAAACAAAACATAACAGAACATACAAGGATCAGGAGCTAAAAGGCACCTGTTGTTAGAAGCAATAACACTGTTCATTAAAAACTGATTTTAACATATTTTTAAAAATGTCAAGAGAGGTATTCATTCGGGGACAGATGCAGCTAGTTTGCTGAACTTTTTTTTGATTAGTTTATGCATGCAGTCATTTCCCTATTGCTTATTTCAGATGAAATGGTTAGCTAGCAGAGCTGTTCAATCTGCTGACAAGATTTCTGTGTGCATTTTTCCATGTTTCATGTGCTTAAATTTTTAAATAAATATCAGCATATAATCTCACTTCTGAATGAAATTAGATTTCCCAAATTGTGGGTAAAAGGGGGATGAAAGGGGGGTAAATGAAAGTCTGCTTTACAGGAAACTTTGAATGAGCACAAAGAAAAGGAGGAATCACAGACAAGTTTGTTGGAATCTGAGAACCAGCAGACAGACACAACACCTGCTGAGCACATCACACCTGGCACACCTGCCCCAGATACAAAGGAACTGGTTTTAAAATCATATACAAATAATTTCAGTTTTGATCAAATTTTGACTTGGGGTGGATGATAAGGGTTGGGGACCCTTCCTTGCACCTTTTATACCAGGGAGTGTGACTGTGGTCTGTCTCTGAACATCTCTGCTGCAGATTCTCTGTATCAGGAGGAGGCCACAGACAACAGATCCAGTCTGGGCCCAGAACCAGCACCAGAGGACCCATCCTCATGCCTGGCCCAGTCCCAGCCCTCCTCTGCAGACCCAGATAAGTCAGACGCAGAGAGTGGTTTAGCAGACACTGACACCATGGATGGGACTTTGAGTAAAGACACCAACGACACTGTGTGTACTGCACAGGAGGAGGAGGTGAGAGTTCTTACACAAACCCCAGAGCAGGGACCACACTCCACACTCCAGTTTTTTAAATTAAGCACTTCAGTGCTGAAATGCCCCAAAAACCAGGAACCACTGCAGCCCTCCAAGATCTGGGTTTGAGGTCTCTGCTTTAAAGCTATAGCCATTGACTCACATTCAGACACGCCCACAATCCTGTCTCAAAAGCATCTGATTGGTCTGCTCAGGCGACTGACAGGTCTCAGCTGCATTACTGAGTTCAGCAGCACTTGCCAAAGACACTGAAACCAGACCAATTAAACTCTGCTACAGCTCTTACACTGAGGTTTGGGTGCAGATCTGTGGCAGGGATCCCAGGCTGCGTCTGAATAGTCAAAAAATGACGTCCGATGTCTTTTCCTAACCAATTTTCCTTGACCTTGATGGAAAACGTCATGAGGTCAAGGGAAGATGTGAAGGAGAATTCATAAGGACTTAGGGAAAGACAACAGCTGTGCTAAGAGAATCTGACTGCACTTACACTAGGCTACGTAATTATGCGATGGCAGATGTTACTGACATGGGTCTGCCGTGGTGAAACTACAATGTTCCCAAGATGGACTACCGTGCGTTCTTACCATGTTGTTTCATGCAGGCTATATAAACATGGAGAACCCGGTGAAAAATATTACTTCATTACCAAGGTTGGAATAGAAATTAAAAAAAGGAATATAGGCTACTAGTCACAAAAGTGAAACGAAATGGTTGTCATAGCGAGAACGGTTGTTCACACTCACCCTCCTGTCTACTCATATTTATCTACATGAATCCCAATTAGTATGATTGTATGAAAATAATTGTTAAATTGAATGCAAGATAGGCATAACATGTTAGGCCTACAAATCTACTACTGTACATATCATCATGTACATAGGAACTCACTTCCTCACTTAGGAACCTTCCTAAGCAAAAAAGACTATTCGGACGCAGCCCTAGTGTAAGTGCAGTCGGATTCTCTTAGCACCGCACCGGATTGTCTTTTCCTAAGTCCTTATGAATTCTCCTTCACATATTTCCTTAACCTCATGACGTTTTCCATCGAGGTCAAGGAAAGGTGGTTAGGAAAAGACATAAAACGTAATTTTTTTTTGACTATTCGGACGCAGCCTCCGCGTCCGTGAGGGTCTGCTTTGGTCCTCATGACGTAAATGTCGTCATCCGCCCATGTCCGGAGGGTCCGCGCGGACCCTTAAGCCGGGCACCCACCGCACGCGTATCGACCGCGAGCGCACTACGCGCGTATTACGCGCGTAACTGAAGCGTAGTTGAAGTACTGTTATTGCAACGGCAGCGGGCGACGGCGTCTCCACCAGATGCGAACGCGTCGCGAACCAGCTGCGAAGCTCGCGCGACACAAGCGAACTGAAGCGTAGTTTTTCGCTTCTGTTCTATTTTTTCGGCTTGTCGCGCGTCACGATGGCCTGTTAATACACAGAAATATGCTCTAAAATGCTGGTATACATGCTCTGATTTATATTTCATCCTTATATTAGGCTACTGGGGGTGTGTCCATAGTTCCCTCCCTGATATTTTATAAGCAGCTAAAAATAATACAAAGATTTTCGTTTTTGTATTGTCCTTGCAGAAAAAAAAACAACAACAAAAAACTGGAACCAGGGGAAAAGGCAAACTAGTTTAGCTATCATATTTTGCGGAGGGGGCGGGGTAAATTTGAAAATACACCACAGAACGACGTAGCCAATTGAATGATGTAGAAGTGAATGCACCGAGCAGCGGTTTGTTAGCTCGAGTGTTGGAAGGTAGTTTTTAACCAACCATTGCTCAGCCTATTTGACTTCTCCGATGTCTTCGTTCGCCGTGCTTTCAAAAAGGGCTTGTTAATAAAAATCAGATAATCCACAGAGCTTTAAAAATCAGATTATTTAGTGGTCTTGCCGATGGAAATGCGCCTATTTTGTAAAGGAAGTTGTAAGCAAGCCTTTATTGCACTTGTACTTCAAAGCTTCCGGTGTTCATGGCGTTGTGGTGTTCATATCCCTTCAAGATTAAACTGTTACGCTATCTTTTTGATGATTAGCTGATTTTACTAAATCTGATCCTATAAATGTTTTGACTTGAATGACAAGACAACACGGGAATTCCCAATGGTTGATTACGGATTATTTATTATTATTATTATTATTATTATTATTATTATTATTATTATTATTATTATTATTATTATTATTATTATTATCATTACATATTCTTCATAAAGTTTGCACGCTTGTTAACCAAGCAAATAAATTAATACAGTTTGAGATTGATTATTATGTAGGCTACGTCGCGATTTAAGCTTATGGTAATTCTTTAAAGCGTTTACTTTCTCACGTATTTACATGAGTTAACAAAATATTACCAAATAAACAAACTGAAAAAGTTCTCTCACCAAGTATTCACTTGACCCATAATCAACAGTCGTGAACAAACGTGAAATACACGATGTAATCCCACTGCAGACTGCGAGAGCTACTAGGAATATAGAGCTTTAAGCAAGCCTTTGCGCGACACAAACGGAACCAGTGGAGACACGATACGCGCCGCGCCGTGCTGCTTCGCCGTGCTGCTTACGCGACGCTTACGCGACGCGTGCGGTGGGTGCCCGGCGTTATGCGGACGTCCGCGCGCAGCCCAAAATTTCTGACTGCGCGGACTGTACGCATAGCAAGCGCGCCGACTGCGCATGCTCCACATAACAAAATTTAATGGATGCTTGTTTTGAAGAGAGTTGTGCGAGGAGATCCGCAGTTACCCACATTTATATTGTCTATCTGGGCATTCATAAAAATATTCTTTCACCGCTCAAAAATCGTATTCCGTCATAGCAACAAGATAAACCCGACAATAGCCCTAAGATATGCCAATACAGCAGTGAAAACGCTGCTGACTAAATAACGAAATAAACGAGACAAAGTTTTAAAAAATGATACCATGTCATTCTACAGTCAATACCCAGGACTAAATATTGAATAAATATACAACCTTCCCATTGGTTTCACGCGTAGAGATGTCCCCTTTGAGACTGAGTGGTCATATATTGTCTTGGACAATCCGTTTGTGAAATAAACGCGCATTTGTGATGGGTACCTGGGTACCTTCCAAAATAGCTGTGCGTAATGCCACACGTCCTGTTTACGGCGTTGTTGGCCTTTTTAGTACAGTCTGGCTTGATTGACACTTCATTTATTCAGTAGGTGAGAGTATAAGCTTTCTAACGATGTATAGCATGTCTAATTTTGCTTTTGGAATAGCATTTTATAGGCGAGCGTAACCGAAAATTTTCTTATCATCGCATTCACTTACGCATTCACTCTGTGGTAATGGAACTGGAATGGAGTGTAGATCGGGAAATGCGCATGCGTGGACACGTAGCGTCATTGAAATAAATAAAAGTGACGGTTTTAATTTCAAGCCTTATTTCATGTCGCACGTAGCCTCATTGAAATAAATAAATAAATAAATAAATACATTTCGTGCCACATTTAATTATTTATGCTCACATTTCATGATGTATTTATTTATTTCATGATGTATTTAATTATTTATGCTCACATTTCATGGTGTATTTATTTATTTCATTTTGTCCGAAATATTCCTCCATAGAAATATACCTTTTATAACTGATCATAAATTGTGCATACGCTGAAATTCACATCAGTGCTGTAGGTCTGATAATGAAAAGCCAGCTCCTGAAATTTAAGCTGGTATTCATATTAATAATTGAGTCAAAATATTTAACTATTCTGTGAAAAAACAAGTACACTCTCTGTGGTGTTTTTTATTTGAAGGAAGCTGAAGACTCAAAGGAGAGTGTGAGTGTGTCTAAAGGCGAGACCATCAGTGAAGGTGAGGACCCAATGAAGAGACCCCAAAACTGTGTTTTGACATTTGTGTGTTTTTAAATCCTGTATATTTTCTGTTCGTACTTGGATTGGAGACTCCTGTAAAAACCAAGTTGCTGCTGAAAGATGTGCTGGAGGGCCGATAGGAGGCGTGGCTATGATGCAATATAAATATATTATTCAATCAATCAATCAATTTTTATTTGTATAGTTATTTTAACAAAGGAGCTTTGTCACAAAGCAGCTTTACAGAGAACCGCCCCCCAAAGAGCAAGCCTAGGGCAAAAGTGGCAAGGAAAAACTCCCTGAGTGATAGCAGGAAGAAACCTTGAGCAGAACGGGGTTCAGAGGGGGAACCCATCTGCCACGGGCAGGCACCGGTTTGTTATGGAAATGGCTTACATGAAAACAGATCAATTATAATACATAAACAGCCAATCCATATTAATTAAGTCCAAGCAAAGGTGACTCCGGTCACGTAGAGAGATGGGCAGGAACACCGATGGGTGGCAGGGTCAGACAGGGGGACAGACTTGGTGCTACAGCTGAATCAACAGTGGCAGGAGGCGGGGGTGCCCAGCTGGTCTAGCTGGTCTAGGGCTGGAGCTCCGGGCCGGGGGGGGGGGGGGGTGCTCAGCAAACTTGGGCTAGAGCTCCGAGCAGGTGCCCAGAGCCGAGGAAGACAAGAAAAAACATTGTTAGGGGGTTCAAATGGTAGATTAGCAAGCAGAGCAGAAGAGACAGAAGTGCCTGCGTGCGATAAGGAAAACCCCGGCAGAATAAGGCTATGGCAGCATAGCTAAGGGAAACAGAGGCAGGGGCCAACGCAGCCATGAGGGCAGGCTTGAGACAGTCATCACCAGACCATGACCGGTTCAGCTTAACACAGCACTACCAATGATGATCCAGTGACAGCACTAACCGCTCAGTCCAACAAAGACTCTATAGCTATGCCTGCCACCCACTCCTGCCCCTCAAATATAGGAGAGACTAAAAAGATACGTTTTGAGCCTAGCTTTAAAGAAGATGATAGGGTCTGCGCCCCGAATATGGGCAGGCAACTTGTTCCGCAGGAGGGGAGCACAAGTAATTATTCATTACTTGTCTGATGTAATACTTATCTCTTGACATTTTGGATGTTACAGTAGCTAGCATCCCATCACACTATGTTCAGTGTTTCCATTGAAAGCAGCTAGCGAGGCGGTGTCATGCTTTGGGTATGAATTGCTGTTCTCCTTTGTGGACACTGGATAGAGTTTCAAATTACCCACTGCACCTTAAAATTATGGTCAAATGAATCGGCAAATGAATGTCTTTTGTCTTCACGGATGGATTTTGGTTTCAGTCAGTTTGGTTTTATCTCTGTTCCCTCCAGTCTCCCACGCCATGCCTTCACCAAGAAGAACATCTGGAGCTTCCCTCCCTGGTGAGAGGCAGCCCACACACACATACATACTCACACAAACACACACTCACACACACACACGCACACACGCACACACACACACACACACACATACATACTCACACAAACACACACTCACACACACACGCACACACACACACACACACACATACATACTCACACAAACACGCACTCACACACACACACACACATACATACTCACACAAACATACACTCACACACACACACACACACGCACACACACACACAAACACATACATACTCACACACACTTACACAAACACACACACTCTCACACACAAACACATGCACACTCACACACACGCACACTCACACAAACAGACACATGCACACACACGCACACACACACACATACAGAATCACACACACACATACACACTCACACACACACACACCCACACAGACACACTCACACACACACACGCACATACACACTCACACACGCACACACACACTCACACACACATACACAAACACACACATACACACTCACAGACACACCTACACACACACACACACACACATACACACTCACACACACACACTAACACTCACATACACACTCACACACACATAGATGCACGCAAGCGTGCACACAGGCACTCACACATACATACACACACAGAGACGCACATGTGCCCGCACTCACACACACACGCACGCACAGACACACACACATGCAAATACACGTGCACACACGTATACATACACACACAAACACACGTGCACACACATGCTTACACAAACACACTTGTACACACACTTACACACATACATATGCACACACACAGACACACACATGTGCTCTTGCAGATGCTTACACAGACACACACTCAGATACACACATGTGCACACACATACAAAAATACACACACACACGTGCACACGCACATGCTTACACAGACACACACACACCTACACGTCTACACACACACACACACACACACACACAAAAACACGGGGAGTTCATACTGCAGGGATAAGGGTCTGCTGTTGCTGAATTCTGGCTGTAACAGTGCCGGTTGTGACTGGGGGTTCCACAGGACAACATTTAATTGGTCTCTTCCTTCTCTCCCTGTCCAATCAGGAGAGGACCTCGCTGATCCCCCACAAGTTCTGAGATCCATTATGTCTCAGCACGGAGGCCATGCAGTGGCGCCTCAGATTGAGGGAAATTATGTTAAGGGTGATCTTATTGTAAATATAAACAAAGGCCCTGATGTCAAAGGTAAGGAAGGTTTTACCATTTGCAAGACCATGTTGTCTTGAGATTATAATATGAAATAAAATAAAAAACACCAAGCCCTAATTACTTGAAATATTTAGACAAGCTGGGTGTTTTGAAATCTGTGTTTATTTGGTTCATACTGGGATGGGAGACCTCCTGGGAAAACCAAGTTGCTGCTGGAAGAGGTGTTGTTGGGCCAGTAGGGGGCACTCTTCCCTCTGGACCAAACAGAAATCCAGTGTCCCAGCACAGCATGGAAGAAGGGGTCCTGGTCCTGGCCAAATCCCCACAAATAAACTAACTCGCTACATCTGACCACTAATCATCCCCTATATCTGATTGGCTGTAGAATGCCTTACATTTTCCAACCACTTTAATTCCCCAGGTTGAAGACATCTGAGTACTGTAGACATACCTGGCAACCGTCAGTGTCTAGTGCTATAACAGCTGTACCTTCTGAGTCCACGATAAACTTAATGAAAGAGTATATTTTCTGTTACCCTTTATTAAATGCAGCCTGATATCATATTGAATATGAAATGAAAATGTTTTTAGTGTGTAAAATAAACTGTTAAAGCATCTTTCTGCTGTATTGGCCTGGGAGCAAATCCTGACCCTGCCTGTGCTATCGGAGGCCGGTAGCCCCACAGGTGCATTAATGGCCGTAGTGTCACTCAGAGTTAGGGAAGATGCAGTCTGCCTGGATCAGTAGTGCTTTTCAGTGTGCCAGTGTCTGGTAGGAATTTTGTAATAAAAATGCTGGTGTTGAAAATAAAGATACCAAACAGGAGCTCTATTTGATGTTTTTATAAAATGACGGGTCAGGAAGAAGTACAGGTAAAGTCTTCAAACATATAAAGTTCAACACATGAGTTTATATAGTTTTTCAGAGGCAAAGAACTGTTGTTCCAGCCTATTAGATTCATTCAATCACCATATTCAAAAATTACATTTGTGGCCAATCACGGGCTAGGATCAGGGAGTCCATACCAACACTAACCATGTGGGCCTCCTCCAATTGACATATCCTTGGACCCCCTAATGCACTTAATTTATACTGCTGCTGGGGTCTACCTCCTTTTGCAGATACATTGAATGGGGTAAAAAAGCATACAGTTAGTTATATTGGCTTGTAAAGGTAAATATTCAGCACTCCAGTTACCATAAGGTCAATATGACATTTTATATAAATGCTTGTACAATGCTTTATGTGAGGAAACTTTGCAGTCATAACCCAGCAATATGTATGTGTTGTCTTGTGATTTTTGTATATTGTAGAGATACACATAAATGAATAAAGTCTTACATATCCTGTTTAAAGGCTAAGAGATCCTTTCCTCTCCGTTCTCTCAAACAGAGCCATGTGCCCCTGGGAGGGTGGAAGCCACTGATGTGCAGAGCAGGTCAGTGACTCTGTGCTGGGAAAGACCGGTCTGCATGGAGGGAGTTTCTCATGAGATCCACATCACCTACAGCTGTGAGGGAGAAGAGCCCAGATCACAGATATGTGCCCCCAACACCACCACAGCTGTCCTTTCTGATCTGAGACCTGGGATGGATTATACTTTCAACATCACTGCAGTCCTTCCAAACGGCATCTGCATCAAGACCAGCTCAACATGGATACACACAAGTGGGTGAACAAAATGTACACAATAGGGAATTCATATTTAATATTTTCACTAGTCATTTAAAATCTCATAAATATGGGGCAAAGAGGTAACCCTTTTTCTGATTATTTCTAATATTAGAGCTTTTATCATCAATATTATGTGGCTTTTGTGGGTTGTGACTTTAAACTGATTCTTGTACTAATGCAGCTTCCATCGCAAGTCTGGATGAGCTGTTGAGTGACTTGGGACTGAAACACCACCTGAAGAACAAGCTGACTCTGAGCAAGGTGCTAGAGACTGATGGAGAGACTTTAAGTGATGAAAGCATCCAGTCTCTGAAATCTCTGCCGTGGTGTTTCCTGAGGACGTTGATGATGGTAAATGTGACTGCTAGGAGTGTGAGGTACGCCTCAAAACAGGACATGACTTCCCAAAACCTGGACAGCTTAATGGACACCCTGTGCAATCTGCAGGGCCACAGCAACAGAGTCAACCCCCTGGACCTCATAACTGCTGTGTTTCTCTGCTCAGATGGCTTTCTGCAGCAGGAGATGGTTTTGAAAATGTCCATGTGCCAGTTCTCTGTGCCTCTGCTGCTTCCTAAATGTGACACACAGCAGTGCACTTTAATGCTCTGGGCCATGAGGGATATTGTGAAAACGTTCAAGCCGCACTCTTTGAGAGACCCAAAAGGGTTTGTAGAGGAGAGCATTGTTGTCTCTGAGCTCCCCATGATCTCTTTTGTGAGGCTGGGAGACAGCAGCTTGTCCAAGTCTCACATTCTGAACCAAGTTCTCAGCAACCCTCAGCAGCACCACAACACCTTTGTTCACAAAAACATGGAGTGCGGTAACACCCCAAGGAGGATTTCCAATGGGCTGGTGGAGATCAGCTGGTATCTGCCCAGTGGGAAGAGAAACATTGACATCTTCTCTGAGCCACTGGCTATAGCTAACCTCCGTGGGGACCTCAAGGACTTTGAAACTCAGTACGCTTTCCTCTGCCGAACCTCTGCTGTCATATTTGTGTTCTGTGATTATTTTGAGTTTGAATACAAAATTCTGGACTCCAAGAAACTTCAGGATCATTTGTACTTGATCAGCAATTCACAGAGCAAGAGCTTCAATAAGGATGACTTAAAGAGATGTGTTTCTGAGTTACAGATAAAACCCAGTAACATCATCTTAAAGAGACCAACGATGAATGATGCAGAATTCACCAAACATCTGTGTGTGGGTATCAGTGACATTTTAAAGGGAAATGTAGTCAAAATGAGTGTTCTACAAATGTCTGATGTTGCCCATGAGCTTGGGATCCTTGTAGATGAAGATTATATCCACTGTCAGAGGGGCAAGGAGAAGGCTGATGAAATCACTGGAAGGATATCCGATATACCAAGCTTCAAGGAGAAAGAGCTGCCCTTGCAAGGTAGTGCATGGAAACAGCTGGCCAAACTGGAGAAGGAAGAGTGCAGGATGAAAAATGCTGGGAAGAAAAACATAGAAGTTTACAGGAATGAGCTTGCAGATCAGAAGCGGAAGCTCAGAGCACAGCAGAGGGCTCACAACATCTCAGAGTCTATGTCCCGTTTCATCTCTGCGATGTCCGGTTCCACAGAGGAGTGCAAGTATTTCCTCAAGTGGATGAGGATCAACCTGGACAACCTGTCACGCAAAAACCTTCCACTTCTTTGTGCGGAGTACATGGAACAGTGTCAGAATTCTGAGGAAAACAAGGAGCTCATTGCAGAGTTGGGCAGGAAGATTTCTAGTTCATCCTTGGGGATGGAGCACTTCCTGCGGGAAATGGGTCAGCTGTACGAGTCGGCCTGCTCACTCCCCGAAGGACCCACCTCTGAAATTCAGGACCTGCCAAGTCTGACTGCTAAGCTGCTGCAGGAAGGCTTTCCTCTGGAGCTGGTGGATGGAGATGCATCCAACATTCCTCTGCAGTGGGTGACTCAGGTTCTGAAGGAACTCCATCGACTAACACAGTATAAAGGAAAGATCCGGGTGGTCACTATACTGGGGGTGCAGAGCACTGGGAAGTCCACACTCCTGAACACCATGTTCGGGGTCCAGTTTGCCGTCAGTAGTGGCAGGTGCACAAAAGGGGCCTTCATGCTCCTCATCAGAGTGAAAGAGGATTTTAAAGAGCAGCTTGGGTGTGATTACATCATAGTTATTGACACTGAAGGACTGAAGTCACCAGAGTTGGCCCAGTTGGATGACAGTTATGAGCATGATAATGAACTGGCTACGCTGGTGGTGGGGCTGAGTGACATCACAGTCATCAACATCGCCATGGGGAGCTACACAGAGATGAAGGACATCCTGCAAATTGTGGTGCACGCCTTCCTGCGCATGAAAGAAGTTGGGAGAAAACCCTGCTGTCAGTTTGTGCACCAGAATGTCCCTGATGTCTCTGCCCAGGAAAAGAACATGAGGGACAGGAAGCTTCTGCTGGAGCAGCTGAATGAGATGACCCAAGTAGCAGCTAAGATGGAGAAGAGAGGAAACAACCACAAATTTACTGATGTCATGGAGTACGATCCAGAGAGAAACACCTGGTACATCCCTGGCCTCTGGCATGGCATCCCTCCCATGGCACCGGTGAATGCTGGCTACAGTGAGTCTGTGAATCTGTTCAAGAGGAGTGTGATTGAGCATTTTAAGGAACACAAATCTGGAAAGAGCTCACCACACACATTCATTGAGTTTCTTGAATGGACCAGGAGTTTGTGGGAGGCAGTGAAGTATGAGAACTTCATCTTCAGTTTCCGCAACAGCCTGGTGGCTGATGCTTATACTCAGCTTTGCACTGAGTTCAACACATGGGAGTGGGCCTTCAGGAGGAGCATGTACTCCTGGTTAAGCCAATCTGAGACAAAGGTGTCAAACTTTGGCACAATAGCAGCACAGATTCAGCGATCCTTCAATGTGGATGACTTGATGAACAGCCTGAAACATGAGGCCTCTGTAGAACTGGCTAAAGGGGAAAAGCTTATTTTGGACAACCTCACTGAATTCTATGAGAAACCAGAGGGACACGTTCACTTGGTAGAGAGGTACAAGGAGGAATTTATCAACTCAGCTAAAACCATTCGGATGGAGACAGGGAACTCTGTTCAAAACAAGCTAGAGGCAGCTGTGGAGATTAGAAAGGGTATGTTGAAGTTAGAGAGCATCAAGAAAAATCACTCAACCGTAATGGTGAGAAAGGTGCTGGCTCTGATTGAGAAATGCAGTAAAAGTGAAGATCTGTTAGATAAGCAACTGGAGGAAGAATTTGCGAAGATGTGGAATGAAACTGTGGCAGAATTGCAGCTCCCTGGCCTGGAGATACAAGATATTGCCAAAGATATCTTCCACCAGCTGAGGGTTCACTTAAACAGAGAAGGGAGTTCAGTACATGAAATGCTCTCCAAAGTGGGTGACTTATGTGAATATGGAACAGAGCCATTCAAAGTGAAAAGTAAAATGTGCATTTTGGAAAGACCATGGGATATAATCCATAAAAAGAAGCATAAGGCGGAGATGCAACAGATGGCTGATTCCATCATCGAGTGCAGCAGGCAGTTTATAGATGAGAAAATGAGAACGAGGTCTGATTACCATAACACATATATGATAGACCTGTTTCTCTTGGTAGACAAAAGCATGAACAGGCACAGTGATCTGGAAACAAGTGCTGAGTTTCAGGCCAGGTTGAAGATCCACATCTGTGGACATGCAGCACGGGAGTTTCAAAAAATGCATTTGGATTTTATCCATACAAATGATCCCCGTCACTGTCTGGAGCAGTCCAAGAAACAGTACTGCTCTGACTTTAAGGACCTGTACAATAAAAGAGACCAGTGTCAGAGGAAAGCCAAGGAGTTCACCTACAACTGTCTTGCACCTGCGGTGAAGGAATACATCACCAAGTCTCTGGGCCCTGACCTTGTGGATGAAGTGTTGACAGGAAAGAAAGCCAAGGATTTCAGCACTCGATCCTTCTTCCAGTTCTCAATTCTCAAGCAGCTGCTTTCAGATGATGACTTTGAGAACTTTGAGAATTACATAAGTAATTATGACACCTTTGTGCAGGACTGGATATTCAAGCAGATGGTACAGCAGTTCACAGAGGGAGATGGTCTCAGGAACATTGAGATTAAGCGCCTGAAGGGGATGGTAAAAAGATCAAAGGAAGCCATTAAGAATGCAGAGATGAAGGCCAATGAAGGAACGTCAGAAATGGATGAAGAGGACCAGAACATTCAGCAGTTCATTCAGGATATCTGTAGTGACCTACAGGAGCTCATCATCCCCAAAGACCCCCTTGAAGTGGTCCTGGCCTTAAACACTGCCAAGCCAGAATACTTTTCCCAGTGTCTGAAGGCATTTGTGGATGAAATGGAGCAGGCCATTACTAAAGAGTTTCAGAGGGGTGGGGATGTGAGGGCCAGGCTGACCTCACTGCCCTTTCAGCCACAGAAGGAGCTGTTTAACAGGGTGATTGGCTGTGGGAGGCAGTGTCCCTTCTGCGAGACCCCATGTGAAGCAGGTGGCAAGAACCACACAGAGCACTTTGCTTCCATTCACCGTCCTCAGGGGATCGGGAGATATAGAGATGAGGAATCCTGTAAATTACTGATTAATACCTGCTCCTCCAGTGTTGCCAGTGAGAGAAAATTCAGATCAAGTGAAACAGGGGGGAAATGGCATCCATACAAAGACTATCAGAGCATTTACCCTAACTGGCGCATTCAGCCTGACACCAGCATCCAGGCCTCAGACTACTGGAAGTACGTCTTCAACAGGTTTAACAAGAAGTTTTCCTTGGTGTATAAAGCTAAGCCTGCAGACATCCCCTCTCTTTGGAGAAATATAACCCAAGACCAAGCCATGAAAAGCCTGGAGGAATCCAGCCTTCATTGAGCTGTCTCTGATACTCAGATACAGGTAGTACCATCAACCAGTCATTATACATATAAAACCATATACATGCTAAAAGGTGATGTTACCTCTATCATAACCTATGCAGCTTTTATCTATACACACTGTCTGAGTTAGCATGGCTGAGCTTTGTTCATTATTCCATTGCTTGGATGCATAATCAGGGACGGTAACTAGGCTGAGATATTTTAAGTTTGTTTAATTTTGTGACGTCTATATCAAAAAGAATACTTTTAACGAAAATACAAATTACATTTTGTTTTTTTTTCTATGCTTCCTGTAATAAGTCTTTTCTATTAATAAAACACATAACCTTCGTGTATTATTGGTAATATTATCAGCTCTTCATCACTGCTAGCTTGGCTGTTTGAAGTCATACATTATTAAGTGCCTTGATAATCTGTTTACACAATAGCATAGCTTTCATCCATTCACATTCTTCAAATAGTTTAAACACATGATTTCTTGTTACAATGTTAAACTTTATAAGCCTTAATATAGAAATTCACTGCCTGCCAACATGTCTTTGGACTGTGGGAGGACATATAAACTCCACACAGAAAGGCCCAGTGATTCGAACCTAGGACTGCACCACTGTGCCACCCTTATAGCTTTCATGATGACTGTTTTCTTTTTCTTTTTTAGAAAGCTGGATTCAAAATTTGTTTTGCTTCTTTGCAATTAGTAAAATTGATGTATTTCACCACATGTTTGAGTGCTTATTACTTGCACAAATGGCATAATCAAAATAAATGTTTAATTTCATCTGAACTTGATAAACAGTCCCTTATTTTCTTCACCGCCTGAACAACTGAGCTGCCTGAAGACAATGGCAGTATCTTCATTCTACCACTAGATGGCAATAAATCCATTTAACATCACATCATTGCTGCTGGCTTCACCTTCTGTCTCAGGTAGCTGAAAATACACAATTTACACTTGTGCCCAATGTAATTACCTGCACTGGGGGAAAAAACCTTTCCATGTTTATTAATGAAAGGGGCATAAAGATGAAAGCTTGAACCTTCTAGTCTTACAATCAACCAGGATTTACATCAGGACTCAGTCACTGGAGACTGTCCACATTGAGTCAGAGACAGTGTGCTAGACCAGGACTCAACACATTATGGGGCAGGAGTGTGTTGAGTCAGCCATTTTAAAAGTGACAAAAAAATTTGATCAAAGCAGATATTTACCCAGGATGCACCACACTGTTCCTCCAATAAACTGAGGGGAAACCAAATGCTGCTCCAAGACGTTCAGCAGATTCCACTGTCTTCACACATTTCAGAACTACTAAGCAAATGCATGATCACTCATACTTGTATATCCAACAGCTTCTTCACAAAGTGGAGGAAAGTGTTTCCAATCAAACCCAGAGATACTGAGGGGAGCAGGAAAAATCAGTCTGTCCCTTGTGGAATAAATCATTCAGTCAGGGGACAGGAAAAGGGTGATGAAGCACACAAAAGCTAAAGAGGTGACTCCTGTCCAGGTGAGGCCGGAACAAAAGGCAGGTGAGCTCAGGTTAACCTGCAGCAGACCATCGCAGACCCACCCATCCAGTTTAAACACACATTTTATAAAAACATAAAGATAACAAAAAAAAGGGAACATCATCTCCTCTCAATGGCACCAGTTTCTTCTGAAGAGATTTGTGCTATTTACAAGAATCCAGATGCAATGAACTCAAACACAGAACCACCCAGCACATTTAATATGCACTATTACAACAGAGAATGCAGTAAATCTACCACCCAGCACATTTAATATGTACTATTATAACAGAGAATGCAGTAAATCTACCACCCAGCACATTTAATATGCACTATTACAACAGAGAATGCAGTAAATCTACCACCCAGCACATTTAATATGCACTATTACAACAGAGAATGCAGTAAATCTACCACCCAGCACATTTAATATGCACTATTACAACAGAGAATGCAGTAAATCTACCACCCAGCACATTTAATATGCACTACTACAACAGAGAATGCAGTAAATCTACCACCCGGCACATTTAATATGCAATATTACAACAGAGAATGCAGTTAATCTGCCACCCAGCACATTTAATATGCACTACTACAACAGAGAATGCAGTAAATCTACCACCCGGCACATTTAATATGCACTATTACAACAGAGAATGCAGTAAATCTACCACCCAGCACATTTAATATTCACTACTACAACAGAGAATGCAGTAAATCTACCACCCGGCACATTTAAAATGCAATATTACAATAGAGAATGCAGTAAATCTACTACCCAGGACATTTAAAATGCAATATTACAACAGAGAATGCAGTAAATCTGCCACCCAGCACATTTAATATGCACTATTACAACAGAGAATGCAGTAATTCTACTACCCAGGACAATAAGCGCTAAGCATTGAGTGCCTAAAGCATTATGTAATGAATTAAATAGTGGAATTTGAAGCAAAACCTGATAATTAATTGCAAAAAAATTCCACAAAGTGTGGGAGCAATGTTGATTTATAAATGCACACAATGCAATTTCAAGTAATAAATCATGCAACTAGGCGTCAAGTACTTTGTGTGGCAAGTGTTAATGATCAGTATTAACTGCTTTTTTTTTCTTTTTCTTTTAATCTTTAAACTATTCACAAAAACATCACTGGGCTGGGGGAGACACTGGGCTGGGGGAGGCACTGTGCTGGGGGAGATACTGGGCTGGGGGAGACACTGGGCTGGGGGAGTCACTGGGCTGAGGGAGGCACTGGGCTGGGGGAGACACTGGGATGGGGGAGTCACTGGGCTGAGGGAGACACTGGGCTGGGGGAGTCACTGGGCTGAGGGAGGCACTGGGCTGGGGGAGGCTGGGGGAGTCTCTGGGCTGGGGGAGACACTGGGCTGGGGGAGGCTGGGGGAATCTCTGGGCTGGGGGAGATACTGGGCTGGGGGAGGCTGGGGGAGGCACTGGGCTGCGGGGGGGCTGGGGGAGTCACTGGGCTGCGGTGTCAGTGTGAGTGCTATGAATAACCAGGACAGAAAGAGAAGTGAAAAGCCCAGATGCACAACTACACACGAGGACAAGGTTATCAGTCTCTAGTTTGAGAAACAGACCCCTCACAGATCTTCTGCTGGCAGCTTCATTGAACAGTCCTCGCCAAACATCAGTTTCATCTGCAACAGTGAAGAGACGACTCTGGGATGCTGGCCTTACAGGCAAAGTGTCAAAGAAAACACTTCTTTAACAGGCAAACAAGAAGAGGTTTGCCACACGCCGGTGTGACGCCCCTGGAAGGGGGGGGGGGAGAGAGAGAGAGAGGGGGGAGGGGGGCAGGGAGGGAGCAAGGGAGAGAGACAGAGAGAGGGAGGCAAGGAGGGAGGGAGGGAGAGAGAGAGAGAGAGAGAGAGAGAGAGAGAGAGAGAGAGAGAGAGAGAGAGAGAGAGAGAGAGAGAGAGCACCTTCACCTTTCCCCCTCACAGGTTCTGGGCAAAAACAATAAACTAAAACAATAAATAAATTAGCCAGTATTGTTTAATGAAACTTGGCACAATTTTGATATCAATACTTTTAATGGCAGACCTATATCTGAAGTCATGACTTACAGACAGTGCTTTGTCTGTGTGAGTAACTCGGCATTTTTGTACGTTGAAAACGTGTTTTTCATGAGATTTTAATTACAACCTTAAATGCAACTTCGCAAACTGTAAAAATATCGTTCATTGTTGTAATTAGACACTTTTGATGTCTAAAGAGGTATCAATTGCTCTCAGAGTCAAATTATGCCAGAAACGGAGTTTCGTGTTACATGAATTGAATATTCCGTATTTAAGGACTTTTTAATCTGTAAGAACAGTTCGCAGTAATACGTTCCATAACGCTCTACGGGAAATTATTGTTATTCAAATTTTTGGTTGCGGTATTGATTCATCGATTGACCCACAGTTGATATCAGTAAAGTTACATATGGTGAACTATTGAACAAATCCTGAGCTAACGTGTCATAATGTAATTGTAATAACAACAGAATATCAATATAATATTACTCTAATACAAATAGACTATGTAATATTGTAGCCTACCCCCCTTAATAGCCTCGCCCAAACGAAACTGACAATAATACTTTCGATTTGCTTGCTTATAAAACTGGGTGACAGTCAGTAGTTGTTTCACTGCCCAGTCTAGAGCATCTGCTGTGAAAAAGCTTCTGATCGCATCTTCACGCTTCGCTTTATTCTTCTGCGGAAAAGATTGTGCGCGAACTGATTCCAGAACAGATTATCCCGGTAAGTGAAGCAAGACTATCGACAGATATTGTTATAGAGCAGCACTGTACCCCAGGACTGTGCAGGATTATGCGCTGGATGAATGAAACACGTGCACCCTGTTTCATTAACGGCTTATTATACATACAAACAGGACTTTAGACTACAAACACTTTGTTAAATACTGTAGTTAATTTGTGCTTTATGAAAGCTTTGCTATACAAGAAACACAGGAAAATTATATTATGCACAAACACAAACATATATAATTCAAGATTATATTTTACACCAACACAAATTGTTTTCAAGTAATCATTTTGTTGTGACTGATGGGGCTCCTGTTCACAGTACTTTGTGTGCCCTCCCTTTACAGAGATTAAACTATTAAGTCGTCTTGTGTATTTTAGGATATTAGTGAAGGCATCTTTGACAATTCTTCCATACAGAATCTTTGAAAATCCTTTTAGATAAGTCTACATATATCCTCTCCAGTTGAGTAACCCTCAACTCATGTTGTTTTGCTGGCTGAAGTTGGTCTTCTGGAACTTTGGTCCCAAAAATGTGTATCCCCAGTATTTCCCGCCTTTTACATCTTTTCTCAAGATTTTCCTCCAAGCGACTCACACATTTCCCTCATGATGTCAGAATCAGCTTCTGCGCATCAAGCATTTTGTTGAGTATTTTTAACCCCATGGACCACATCTGTATTTATCTCTTACTGTTTCATCTAAATTAATCAATCAATTAATTATTTTTGATCTTATTCCAAAATACTGTGTTTTCTGTGGTGTGTGGGCTGCGGTCTGGAACTCATGCCTTAAAGCAGACCCTATTCAGGTTATTTAGGTTTTGGGTGTTGGAAGTCATCGTTGATGTTGATACATTTGCTGGCTAATTAGTGATATAGTCTCAAAGAACACAAAGACCTATTTGAATGAAAGTCTTAATACAACAAAGCAAAATGCTAATAAGAACAAAATGAAACAAAGACAATATCAAAGTAAAGTTTAAAAATAAAAATAAAAACTATTCCACCATTCAATTGACTTTGGTTATCCTTCTTTCCATTGGGGACTTTGCATGGACACCAAACTATTTACATTTCAAATTATTTGCAAACTCCCCATTTGGGCTGTCTTTTGCAGGCTCTTTCTCTCATCTGTGCAGCAGACTACACTCCTGGGCACAAAAAATGGGCCATGCCCAAAATGGCAAAATATTAAGCCTTTAATGGTCTTAACAACAAATCATTGTTCAGAAAACTAGCAAGAATTAAATTAATGCAAGGGTCCAAGGTATAAAATGAGCCTCAAACCACCGTGCTGCTGCCAAATATGCAGTAGATACTACAAACATTGTTTCTCCTGAATATTTTTTCCATTGAGTTCAACAGGAAAATTAATCAGGAGAAACAATGCTTGTTGTAGTCCCAAATTGTAATCACTTTTACAAGAGTAATGTTCTGCATTGAAGCAACATTGAGAAATCATGGATTATGTATAAATATAAATGTTAAATGTGAATGTAAATGTTCAATGTAAATGTAATGCAAAAATGTAGAAACTGAATGTTTGGAAAATATGCTGATTGGTGATGCCCTTAATGGGTAATGTTAAGTTTTTGTTTGGAGAAGGTTGGTCTCACCCACACCCATGCAAATACTGCTAGCAGCAGCAGGATCAGCCGCCTCGAAATGATCACAAGAATAAATAAGCCATGATCAGGAGTCAAACTCCGTTTTCTTGTGATCAAAAGGTATGTCATGATCTTGAGATAATGAGACCAAAAAATTATATTGCAAGGACTCTACGGATGTAGATCTATAATATATTACATATATTCTTATTTGCATTGAAATCCTGTTAGTCTGGTCTGGCACTATTAGTCAATAGATCAGGTGAATTCACTTTTGTTTTCCTGTATATTAAGTTGTTCTGGTTTAGGGTGTCAGCTAAATGACTTTAATTCGTGTAACTAATGTAATTAATGTAATTTAATGCATTTCAATCATGCCGAGCCTTCCTTTGATGACATGAAGACATTTAGTTTCCACGGCCGGGCTACCTGAGAGACAATCATTAACGCGGAGATTTTGACAAGATTGCTTTGCCTCGTATAGTAAGTTCAGGTTGGCAATGAGAAGTAGAACTGACAGTGAAATGAACACACCTGCATCTTCAGTGATTAAGACTAAAATGGCCATAATTTATTGACAAAAATACAAGATTTCTAAACCAAGCTGACATATAGCCTGCTGAAGTCACCAGAGATCCCTCTGCAATCTACGCAAATCTCCAATGGGCCGCACTGATTTCATCCGTGGTCCCCTTCCATCCCCAGATCCTAACACTTTTACCTTTAGTGCAGGGTGCTTTGGTTCTTCATTCTGTCATTTTGTGATGTTTGCCCAGCGGGAGGAGGATGGATTGCCCCCCAGTGCCACAGGGAATGTGGGCAGAATGACAAGTTCTGCAGTGAATGCGGCTGCAGACTGTGCTCTGCAAGGACACCTGTCACAGGTAAGCCCAGCGAGCTAGTTAGCGACCAGGTCCCCTAGCTTCATTTTCAGGTCATCACTTAGCTAGCTAGCATTAGCCCAGCTTGCTAGCTGGTCAAAAGGAGCCTTATAAATGAGCAATTATTTGAAGCTATCATTTACAATTGCTAGCATTAGGAAGTATTTGAAGCCCATTTGAATAGCTGATTATATATTAAGCGGTCCTAATGTTTTATATAGCAAGTGTACTTACCGAGATGAAAGACAATGAGAGTGCACTTCTAATTGGGGTCAGAACGTCATTAAAAATTACAACTGTTTTGCTGTTTTTGAAAAAGAGATGTCGCTTTTTGACAATGTTTTATGCTTCTAATGAAGACAAAAGCATAAATTAAGATAACATTAAAGTGCATTTCCAACTAGGTTCTAGTGGTGGCTGGGTTTTTGTAAAGGATGGCCTACATAACTATTTATACCTGTGAGAATCCCTGCAATATTCTCTAACAGCAATGATTTAAATTGATTTAAAGATTTACTGCTACCATCATGCTGGTTTTTGGAAACATAATTACTTTCTTGTGTAGAAGAATCCTGTATTCCACAGGTTCCCAAAGTGAAGGGTGTGCCCCCTTGGGGAGGGGGAGATGATGGAAAAAGGTACTGTGCAGGATAATGGGGGGGGGGGGGGGTGGTGGGTTGGGTTAGGTAAATTTTGGGAACCAATACTAATTTTCATCACTAATGAAAATAAGTAAATTTCACTAATTTTGTCACTAATTTCATTTGTTTGTTGAGACACTTTGTTGATCATCTTAACACTGCATGTGCTCATATTATCAAAATATCGCTGGTATGACTCTCAATTGTTTATTTCTACAACCGTTCAGGTAAATGGAAAGATATTCCGAGCCAGTGTTTTATCATTTGTAGAGGGATCTGCCTACATTGTGATGGCTGCTGTTCTGTTTTCTCTTTTTTCCCACTGTATTAGACTCTGACCAACAGGAAGGGCCTGAGCACCCAGTCAGTGAGAGCCACACCCACTCTGATGACCACACCCACCCCCAAAGCCACACCCACTCAAATGGCCACGCCCACTCCGAGAGCAAGAGCCCCACCCACTCTGATGACCACACCCACTCCAAGAGCCAGAGCCCCACCCACTCTGATGACCACACCCACTTCAAGAGCCAAGGCCAGCCTGACACTGGCTCTCCTGAAGATGAGGCAGAGGTACACCCAGGCTACGCTATCAGACTTGATCTATGTACAGCATCATTTGTGACTTTCAAAATCACTTTGATTTACTTAAGAATAATAATTCACGGCAGCATCTACAGTTGAATCTCAAGGACAAGAACATGTCAGGAATGGGTATATTGATTAGAATCTCGGGAATTCATGTTGTGCTTGTCAGTTCAGTCAGTTCATTTCATGACACATAACTCTGAGATAACATATCTCAAGGTAAAGGGTCTATTAGCAGACAAAATAGCTCAATAGCTCACAAGCTTTTAAATTTAGGGAGTCAGCTAATCTTTAGACAACTAGGTCTACTGTATGTGTCAGCAAACTCTGGATTGCAGCACTTGACCCAATAAAACGATTTAGTGGAGCATGTATGAATTTCCGTCTACAAGTAAAAATCTGTATTTGTAAGGCAGCTGGCTAACTACAAATGTTGGGAGTAAGTTACATACCAATTTCAGGTCATTATACAGACTACAGAAACCTTAAACAGCATAAAGGACAATTGCTAGATCATTTTTAGTTTAGGACAGATGCAGGAGGTTCACTAAACTGCAATAATTTTCTCCCATTTAATTAGTTTGCATCCAGTCATTTCACTATTGCTTATTTCAGATGAAGCAGCAGAAATTGTCATTCTGCTGAAAATATTCTGTGTGCAGTGTTCAGTGTTTTTTGTGCAGAACAATTTTTAATTAAAATATCAGCATATAATTAATCACTTATCAATGAAATGAAATTTCCTAAATTGTGGGTAAATGGGGGATGAAAAGGGGGTAAATGACAGTCTGATTCACAGGAAACTTTGAAAGAGCAGAAAGAAAAGGAAGAATCACAAACAAGTTTGTTGGAATTAGAAAACCAGCAGAGAGACTCAACACCTGCTGAGCACATCACACCTGGCACACCTGCCCCAGGTAAAGTGTTACAACCCCAGTCGTAAGTTTGTGTTTACATTTGTCACTGTTGTGTGTGTTTCTTCGTTCCGGTTGTCATCTGTCATCGTTTCTGACTCCAGTTACTTGGCTTGAAAAAGCCGCCATTTGCCACCTTTGGAACTTGCGGCTGGTGTGTTTAGTGATTGCTTTGTTTGACTTCCCGTATTTAACCCAATTTTTCCTGTCTAGCCCTTCTGGTTTGTTTGCTGATTAGATCTTGTGTATGACCACTGATTCATTCCCTTGGACTCCGATTCTTGCCTTAGCTTTCCTAGTTTGTTTGCCCCATAATTTAGTGTTTCTGATAATTCGCTCTCGTATTCGATTCCGATTCTCACCTAGACCCTATACTTTATTTGCTGATTGGATTTTGTGTTTGACTATTTGCTCGTTCCCAACCTCGACTCTCATTTTGCTCTCTGCTCCGGTTAGTTAGTGTCTTCCCAGCTCTACAAATCCTTCCATCGGGACACAAGTTTGTTTTGCTTTGTTATTTTTCCTTTATTGTTTTTGAAGGTACCCAGGGTGGAGATTTAACACTCCTTAGGGGGTACGCTATTCAGGCTTTTGGTTTCCGACTATCACCAGTGTTCAGTTAGATTTGGATAGGCAGATAGGGACCAGAGTTACTGATTTGCACTACGTTTCCCTTTCCCATTTCCCTTATCATTCACCCTGTTACGGTCTGACCCTAGATCAGGTCGTAACACAAAGGAACTGGTTTTAAAATGATATACAAATAATTTATGTTTCAATCAAAATTTTTACTTGGCTTGCATGATAAGGGTTGGGGACCTCTTATACCAGGGAGTGTGACTGTGGGCTGACTCTTAGCATCACTCATGCAGATTCTGAGTAACAGAAGGAGACCACAGACAACAGATCCAGTCTGGGCCCAGAATCAGCACCATTTAAACAAGAGTACATACTGCATGCTTTTCTGGGAGTTTGCATGGAAGTAAAATGTGATCTTTTAAATACTGTACAAAGATTAATAAAGAAGAACTTTGCACACTGAGTATATTGCAAATCTAGTTTAATTAGCTGAGCTTACGGTCAAAATGACCTTCTTCAGAGCATACATGGATACAAAAGACAAGTGTTTTATATGCACACGGACACCTGCAAACCATTAGTGATGTGTAACAATGAGTAACTGTTAACAGCAAGTACGTAACCATCGGACCAATTGAAGGAGTGTATATATATACAGAGGTAATATAGACAATTTGAAAGGTAGACAGTCATATAAGTGACAATATAGATTGGGATGGCAGGTATGCCATCCCGCCAAGTTACGCCTTGGTGGGGGCATGCCCCATACCTATACAGCACCGAGAGTTTGGCACTTTTCAGGGTTCCCCACAGAAATAACCACAACAGCCACGGACACTCAGCCCTTAAAAACATTAAATTCTGTACATTCTGACCCCATTTCAACAGATAGATTTTATAAACAAGTTCACATGTCCACACAATAAAGCCCCAAACTAAGGGGATTTTGCGTTTTCTCCTTCTTCTTCTTCTTCTCTTTCTTCTTCTTCTTCTTCTTCTTCTTCTCATTCTTATTTTTCCTGCCGCCGATCCCACTAATAACATGTCTCCCCATTGGACATTTTACCGACACCCGCCAAATCTTCACCTACACGACCCAATGAAAAACTCGCATACACACGCAAAATACCCATGCCTGTTTACTCTGAAACATTTTCAGTGCAAACAGTTAGTCCGCCTGTGGCCGAGTGGGTAAGGTTGCAGTCTTGGGAACACGGGGTCCGAGGTTCAAGCCCAGGTAGGAACGCGTTTCTTTAACCTGCTTTTACCCTCACTAATAATTGTCTACTACTTCTCAATTATTGCTTTTGCACCATATCTACCAGCCGTTCACCGAATGTATACACTGCATTATGAAGTACCGTCTGCACGTTCAGTTATTAACCGCTACAATATTGCAAAGCCATATGGATTAAACGGGAGCTCTTCTGTGCTTACTGGCCTGTGTTCTTCTTTAAAACCAGGGACAGGTTTGCTAATGATATTTCGCGCATTGCATAGCTATGTCATGGTGCTGCACTAACAAAGTCACAGACGGGTAAACCTCCGGTTTAAGGATCGAATCCCGCCTCGCCCTCAGGCAGATAATTTCTTCTTTTACACTGACGTTTTCTTACGCTTTTATATTTGCTTTACCAAAACTCACTCGCGGCCACTCATATGCATTTCATGACGGCAAATGTATTCCTTTTATTAAAAAGTTACACCAGTTCACCACTGTGCCATTTCTACTAACTGTATTTCTTCACTTGGCTACCGTACAAAATCTTCTTATCAGCAAACGCCACGTTTCTACATTCATGTTACCTCGCCCTGTTCTCTATCTAGCTATATACAAACAATTACTACGTATGTACGTTATGCAACTCCCCATCAAAACATTACATTTAAAACCATGAGTCACTCGTAAGTATAACTACTAGTACTGAACATGACAAAAGCACATTACTGCAACAGATGTCACTCGTTACTTAACCATCCACTCTAACAGCTAATGCTTTATACCGACTGTTATATACCATTCCATAAGGAAACTAAGCTCGCTCATGGTCACTTTATTTACGCCGCACTATCGTCTGTGATCATGTCAACCTTCACCTACATGCCCATTCTGCTAAAAAACATATTGCTTCAACTATGCAATTTCATCATTTCATCCTAATTTCTCTCACACTGTTGTTAATTTCTCATATGCAAAGCCTACTGGGACATATGCGTCTGCTCCTATTCTCCACTATCAAGTTTTCCGGTTCTAGCTTAGCAAAACAGCGAAGAGGATTCCCACCTGCAGATAAGCCTATCAAAATGCCTTATAAACCTTACAAACACTAAAAGTGCATCTCCACAAAATAACAGACAACGGAGCAGGACAGCAGGGTACACACGTTGCGACCTAGGTAGCTCTAATTCTACGGGCTTGCTGATTCTTTTCTCAATCAAGGCTTGTTGGATGGCCGTCAAATCCGTGAATACATACACTGGCCATATTTCACCTGCGTTTCGGTTGCGTTTACATTTACGGCACCGCACTCTTTGTCCCAGCCACAGCCTTACATGTATAGCAAACCGAAACTGCTAAACAGTACACGCTCATCAGACTGTACAAATTCACACAAGGACAGCCATAATCCACAACCGTTTCTTACAGGGTCACTTCGCATTTCCCACTCTCATAATAAAACGCTTTGCAAAAAGAAATGATATCTCATAAAAAAACACGTTTTCAACGTACAAAAAATGCCAAGTTACTCAAAAGTATTGATATCAAAATGACGCCAAGTTACGGTACTACAAACAATATAGGCTATCTTGCCTCACCGAAATTAAATAAGATGTATTCTAAAGCAATGCTACCCAATATTTCCTCAGTTCTTTCAAGTCACTTGGCCCTGTGTGTATAAGCATGCACTACATGGATAGGCCAAACATATGTGTGGATGGCTCTCTCACAGTCAAGATTGATTGAATAGGCGTGTATATGTCCAATTTGTATTGGTATGTATGTATTTCGCTGCCCAGCGTTTCTGTTGCGTGAATGATAGTATGTGTCTTGGTATAACTGTGTGTTCGTAAATGTGAATGTGCAAAAAAAATGTCCCCATGAGGATAAAGAAGTTCTCTATGTATGTATGTACAATATGTATTTTACATGCAGTATTTATTGTACGTAGCAAATATACAATAACTTGTACATGCACTCAAATTCAGTTCAGAAGCAAGTATAAATATGCTTCCTGTAGTTACTCAGCAGCAGTTTTGTACATGAATTTCAATGTGCTCCATGAGGCAATTCGAAATATTTGACTCTTTGATCTGACACAAAGTTTGCATGACATTGTAAAATGGTAAGATTACAAAACACAGGGCCAAGTGACTTGAAAGAACTGAGGAAATATTGGGTAGCATTGCTTTAGAATACATCTTATTTAATTTCGGTGAGGCAAGATAGCCTATATTGTTTGTAGTACCGTAACTTGGCGTCATTTTGATATCAATACTTTTGAGTAACTTGGCATTTTTTGTACGTTGAAAACGTGTTTTTTTATGAGATGATTATATACAAAGGTTCAAATATACATATAATGAAATCACAAAGGGTACAAAAAACTACAAATATAACATCAGTCGCCAAAGGAGTATATAACAAACTGAAGCGAGGCCAGGGTGTGCCTGTAATGTGTATCAGGACTAGCCGTCTTAAATACAGGTGCACCTGTGGCCTAAGAAAATAGAGGAGAACAAAATACACACGATTAAAGTACAAGATTAAAGCTTTACTTTTAAATCAAACTCCTCATTAAGACCCTGATTATAACAGTCTAAAGTGTGTCTCTCCATTATTATTCACACTATTTATAGAACCCCTAGCAGCCGCCATTCGCCAAGACACTCAAATCACTGGAATCACTACCACCAACGCAACCCATAAGGTCAGTCTATATGCCGACGATTTATTATTATATATACAAAAACCATCTATATCATTACCTGCAGTGTTTAACTCATAGAAATGTTCTCCTCTATCTCTGACTATTCCACTAATTGGTCCAAAACTGCTATCCTCCCACTAAATCAACACCAGTGGAAGGCTGCAAAACTACCCTTCAACATTTCAACTGGTAACATTCGATATCTGGGCATTGATATTTCCTCCAATCTTAAAGAGCTGTTCCACCTCAACTTTACCCCCATCCTTAAATCCACCAAAGATCAGTTAAACCGCTGGAATAATTTACCACTCTCCCTTGCAGGCCGCATTGCAACAATCAAAATGTCAATTTTACCCAGAATCAATTAGCCTACCTCTTCTCAATGACCCCTGTCCAACCAACACCCAATTGGTTCAATACACTTGACTCACTAAACACAAAATTCTACTGGAAAAACAAACAACCTAGAATCAAACTCACAACACTACAGAATAGCAAGCAGCTTGGAGGTTTAAATGCCCGAAATTTTCTTCATTATTACCTAGCCAATCAATTACAATACATCATGAAATGGATCCATTCAAATGTTCACCAAGACTCATGGTTAGAAAATGAACAATCAGAATGCAACAAACTGTCCACCAAAGATCTACCATTTCTCTCAACAACAGTGAAAAAGCATAACTGCTACAAGAACACAGTCATTGCCACAACTCTGGAAGCATGGTGGAAAATCAATAAGATCACCAATCACACACCCTCAACATGTAAATTCACCCCAATTTGGAACAACCTAGATTTTGTAATCAACAAGCGCACCCTCTCTTTTAATTCATGGAAAATCAAAGGAATCACTCATTTAGAACACCTGTTTGAAAACAATACCTTATTAATGCTCCATGAATGAATCCAGAAGTTTGACTTCACTCAAGAACAGTTACAATATCCAGAACTCAAGAACGCACTCAGGAAAAAAATTGATATCGCACATAATGACTTGCAGCCACCACCATTAGTAACAGACCTATTTACAATATCAACAGCCAAGAAACCACTGTCAAAATTATACAGACTTATCTCATCATCCAAAGACTCCACCACATCTGTCCCCACCCCAGAATGGGAAAAAGATTTATCGATTAATATTGATGCAACCCTCTGGAAACAAATTTGCAATAACATCTTCTCGATGTTATAATAAAGTTCTCTCTGGAGGAGAATTCTGTTAGTGTCACCACCTCTGGCAGGAATGTTAATTTTCTCAATGCCAAAAAAAGCGCAGGGAGGCAACATTATGGGAAAATTTGTTAAAATGAATGGCTACTGGGTAATCAGGATCATTGCGCCTGATGCTACTCTTATGTTTGCTTATCCATTGCTTCAAACATCTCGTGGATTTACCCACATAGTAGAGGTCACAAGGCCACCGGATAGTGTAAATTATATTTTTAGTATGGCACATAATGACGCCTTTTATGGGGATCCGTTTACCAGACCTGGGGTGACAAAAATCAAAAGTTTTAAAGGTGTTACCATCCCTCAAATTTTACTGTACAAAGAAAATTTCCACTTGTGGACAATAAAGTCTGAAGTCAAGGGATAGCAAGGATTCAGTATGCCAGGATCTGTAGTGTTTTTCAGGTGTACAACTGTAAATATCCGGGACTTTTCTTGCAACATATAATGTTTGCAGGCTAAAAGAGATTACAGGTCTGATTGAAACGTCCCTCTTCGTTCTCTGAAATAGAGCCATGTGCCCCTGGGAGGGTGGAAGCCACTGATGTGAAGACCAGATCAGTGACTCTGTGCTGGAAAAGACCGGTCAGCATGGAGGGAGTTTCTCATGAGATCAAAAAGCCCAGGTTACAGATATGTGCATCCAACACCACCACAGCTGTCCTTACTGATCTGAGACCTGGGATGGAATATACTTTCAACATCACTGCAGTCCTTCCAAACGGCATCTGCAGCAAGACCAGCTCAACATGCATACAAACAAGTGGGTGACCAAAATGTATATACACCACTTTGTAGCTTTGTGTTGAGGCTGATGTCTCTTCGTTCCCAGAATTTGACTCGCAACCTATCAAATGCACTGCTGGCCTTAGGAATTCTGCAGTTGCTTCCTTCACCTACATCTGGATAAAGTACTGCCTAGATAGGTGAAGCTGTCTACACCGTCGGGAGTTAATCCCTTCACTGCGATGCAAGCTTTCTGATAAACCTTACCTGGGACAGGTCGATAAATTACTTCTGACTTTTTGGTACTAATTGTGAGACTGAAGACGTTGCATACTGTAGAGGACATGTCCAAGCTGACTTGCATGTCCTGCTGGCTGGTGGGATTTAGTGCTCAGTTTTCTGCAGAGAGTGACAGTAGCAAGCGATGGAACTGAATTAAATGAGAGTGTCGCTTGTAAAAATCTTCATCAATCATCATCTGTGCTTAATGACTGGGAGTTTATAAACTTAGATTATTGAGGTGGTGCAAATGGGAAAATTGTTTGAGAAGTGGCTTGAGAAAGAGGCCATTGTGTCGTCTAGCTAGTGAATGACTGAAGTACCATGTGAGAAAACAAGGGGAAACAAACTGATGGCTCAAGTTATGAGCTAATCCTTTGTCCGATGATTTCTGTGATTAGAACATTTATACTACATTACATTTATTACCAATACTACCATAGATAGTGGTAGCTTTGTCCTGGATTTTACTGTACAAGTATAGGAATGTGTTGTATTTAGATTTTTTGTATTGTAAAGTAACAGACAAAAATAATGAAACCTTTAATAAATGTTCTGGACTTTTTGCAAAACTGGACGCTTGCAGTGTAAGTGAATTCTAAATTTCCTCTCCGTTCTCTCAAATAGAGCCATCTGCCCCTGGGAGGGTGGAAGCCACTGATGTGCAGAGCAGGTCAGTGACTCTGTGCTGGGAAAGACCGGTCAGCATGGAGGGAGTTTCTCATGAGATCCACATCACCTACGGCTGTAAGGGAGAAGAGCCCAGATCACAGAAATGTGCCCCCAACACCACCACAGCTGTTCTTACTGATCTGAGACCTGGGATGGAATATACTTTCAACCTCACTGCAGTCCTTCCAAACGGCATCTGCAGCAAGACCAGCTCAACATGCACAGAAACAAGTGGGTGACCAAAATGTATATACACTACTTTGTAGCTTTGTGTTGAGGCTGATGTCTCTTCGTTCCCAGAATTTGACTCGCAACCTATCAAATGCACTGCTGGCCTTAGGAATTCTGCAGTTGCTTCCTTCACCTACATCTGGATAAAGTACTGCCTAGATAGGTGAAGCTGTCTACACCGTCGGGAGTTAATCCCTTCACTGCGATGCAAGCTTTCTGATAAACCTTACCTGGGACAGGTCGATAAATTACTTCTGACTTTTTGGTACTAATTGTGAGACTGAAGACGTTGCATACTGTAGAGAACATGTCCAAGCTGACTTGCATGTCCTGCTGGCTGGTGGGATTTAGTGCTCAGTTTTCTGCAGAGAGTGACAGTAGCAAGCGATGGAACTGAATTAAATGTGAGTGTTGCTTGTAAAAATCTTCATCAATCATCATCTGTGCTTAATGACTGGCAGTTTATAAACTTAGATTATTGAGGTGGTGCAAAGGGGAAAATTGTTTGAGAAGTGGCTTGAGGAAGAGGCCATTGTGACGTCTAACTAGTGAATGACTGAAGTACCATGTGAGCAAACAAGGGGAAACAAACTGATGGCTCAAGTTATGAGCTAACCCTTTGTCCGATGATTTCTATTATTAGAACATTTATTACCAATATTACCATAGATAGTGGTAGTTTTGTCCAGGATTTAACTGTACAAGTATAGGTATGTGTTGTCTTTAGATGTTTGTACTGTAAAGTAACAGAAAAAAATAATTAAACCTTTAATAAATGTCCTGGACTTTTTGCAAAACTGGACGCTTGCAGTATAAGTGAATTCTGAATTTCTTGTTCGTTCTCTCAAATAGAGCCATCTGCTCCTGAGAGGGTGGAATCCACTGATGTGATGAGCAGGTCAGTGACTCTGTGCTGGGAAAGACCGGTCTGCATGGAGGGAGTTTCTCATGATATCCACATCACCTACGGCTGTGAAGGAGAAGAGCCCAGATCACAGATATGTGCACCCAACACCACTACAGCTGTCCTTTCTGATCTGAGACCTGGAATGAAATATACTTTCAACCTCACTGCAGTCCTTCCAAACGGCATCTGCAGCAAGACCAGCTCAACATGCATACACACAAGTCAGTGACAAAGTGTTTTCATTTGAGGATGCATATTTAATATTTATACTTGTCATTTTAAACCTCATAAAAATACGCTGAATTGTTCAGGTCCTTTTTGTAAGCATTACTTTCACATCTATTATTAGTCATTTTAAACGCCTTGTGTGTCACTGTACAGAAATGTAGTAATGCAATTCATTTTATTTCCACAATGACAGGAACTAGTCTGGATGAACTGGTGAGTGACTTGGGACTGGAACACCACCTGAAGAACAAGCTGACTCTGAGCAAGGTGCTGGAGATTGATGGAGAGACTTCAAGTGATGAAAGCATCCAGTCTCTGAAATCTCTGCCGTGGTGTTTCCTGAGGAGGTTAATGATGGTGAATGTGACTGCTAGGAGTGTGAGGTGCGCCTCAAAACAGGACACAGGACCCCAGACCCTGGGCAGCTTACTGAACACCCTGTGCAATCCACAACTCCACAGCAATATGGTCAACCCCCTGGACCTCATAACTGCTGTGTTTCTCTGCTCAGATGGCTTTCTTCAGCAGGAGATTGTTTTGAAAATGTCCATGTGCCAGTTCTCTGTGCCTCTGCTGCTTCCTGTATGTGATACACAGCAGTGCACTTTAATGCTCTGGGCCATGAGGGATATTGTGAAAAAGTACAAGCCGCACTCTTTGGAGGACCAAAGAGGGTTTGTGGAGGAGAGCATTGTTGTCTCTAAACTCCCACTGGTCTCTTTTGTGAGGCTGAGAAACAGCAGCTTGTCCAAGTCTCAGATTCTGAACCAAGTTCTCAGCAACCCTCAGCAGTACCACGACACCTTTGTTCACAAAAACATGGAGTGCGGTGACTCCCCAAGGAGGATTTCCAATGGGCTGGTGGAGATCAGCTGGTATCTGCCCAGTGGGAAGAGAAACATTGACATCTTCTCTGAGCCACTGGCTATAGCTAACCTCCGGGGGGACCTCAGGGACTTTGAAACTCAGTACGCTTTCCTTTGTCACAACTCTGCTGCCGTATTTGTGTTTTGTGATGATTTTGGGTCTGAATACAAATTTCTGAACTCCCAGCACCTGAAAGATCATTGGTTCTGGATCATCAATTCACAGAGCAAGAGCTTCAATAAAGATGATTTCAGCAGATGTGTTTCTGAGTTAGAGCTAAATCCCAGTAACATCATCATAAAGGGTCCGCAGATGAATGATACAGAATTCATCAAAACCCTGCGTTTTGGTATCAGTGGAATTTTAAAGGGAAACGTGATCAAAATGAGCATTGAACGGATGTCTGATGTTGCCCATGAGCTTGGAATCCATGTTGATGAAGATTGTGACTGCTGTAAGAATGGAAAGCAGAAGGCTGATGAAATCATAAAAAGGATTTCTGATATACCAAGCTTCAAGGAGAAAGAGCTGCCCTTGCAAGGGACTGCATGGAAACAGCTGGCCAAACTGGAGAAGGAAGAGTGCAGGATGAAAAATGCTGGGGAGAAAAACATTGAAGTTTACAGGAATGAGCTTGCAGATCAGAAGCAGAAGCTCAGAGCACAGCAGAGGGCTCACAAAATCTCAGAGTATATGTCCCGTTTCATCAAAGCAATGTCAGGTTCCACAGAAGAGCGCAAGTATTTCCTCAAGTGGCTGAGGATCAACCTGGACAACCTGTCACGCAAAAGCCTTCCACGCCTTCAGGCCGAGTACAAGGAACAATGTCAGAATTCTCTTGAAAACAAGGAGCACATTGCACAGTTGGACAGGGAGATCTCCAGTTCTTCTCTGGGGACAGAGCACTTCCTGCGGGAACTGGGTCAGCTGTATGAAACGGCCTGCTCACACCCCAAAGGCCACAACCCTGAGATTCAGGACCTGCCACGTCTGTGTGCTGAGCTGCTGCAGGAAGGCTATCCTCTGGAGCTGGTGGATGGAGATGCATCCAACATTCCTCTGCGGTGGGTGACTCAGGTTCTGAAGGAACTCCATCAACTAACACAGTGTAAAAGTAAGATCCGGGTGGTCACTGTACTGGGGGTGCAGAGCACTGGGAAGTCCACCCTCCTGAACACCATGTTCGGGGTCCAGTTTGCCGTCAGTAGTGGCAGGTGCACGAGAGGGGCCTTCATGCTTCTCATCAGAGTGAAAGAGGAATTTAAAAAGCAGCTTGGTTGTGATTATATCATGGTTATTGACACTGAAGGGTTGAAGTCACCAGAGTTGGCCCAGCTGGATGATAGTTATGAGCATGATAATGAACTGGCCACTCTGGTGGTGGGGCTGAGTGACATCACAGTCATCAACATCGCCATGGAGAACTGCACAGAGATGAAGGACATCCTGCAGATTGTAGTGCACGCCTTCCTGCGCATGAAAGAAGTTGGGAGAAAACCCTGCTGTCAGTTTGTGCACCAGAATGTACCAGACATCTCTGCCCATGACAAGAACATGAGAGACAGGAAGCTTCTGCTGGAGCAGCTGAATGAGATGACCCAAGCAGCAGCTAAGATGGAAAAAAGTGGAAACAACAAAACATTTACTGATGTCATGGAGTATGATCCAGAGAGAAACAACTGGTACATCCCAGGGCTCTGGCATGGCAACCCTCCCATGGCACCGGTGAATGTTGGCTACAGTGAGGCTGTGAATCTGTTCAAAAGGAGGGTGACTGAGACGTTTCAGCAACAGAAATCTGGAAAGAGCTCGCCACACACATTCACTGAGTTCCTTGAATGGACCAAGAGTTTGTGGGAGGCAGTGAAGTATGAGAATTTCATCTTTAGTTTCCGCAACAGCCTTGTGGCTGAAGCTTATACTCAGCTTTGCACTGAGTTCAACAAATTGGAGTGGGCCTTCAGGAAGAGCATGTACTCCTGGTTAAGCCAAGCTGAGACAAAGGTGTCAAACTTTGGCACAATAGCAGGACAGATTCAGCCATCCTCAAAGGTGGACGACTTACTGCGCAGCCTGAAATATGAGGCCTCTGTAGAACTGGCTAAAGGGGAAAAGCTCATTTTGGACAATCTCTCTGAATTCTACAAGAGACCAGAGGGACACGTTCACTTAATAGAGAAGTACAAGGAGGAATTTTTCAACTCAGCCAAAACCATTCGGAAGGAGACAGAAAACTCTGTTCAAAACAAGCTAGAGGCAGCTGTGGAGATCAGAAAGGGTATGTTCAGGTTAGAGAACATCAAGAAAAATCATACAGCTGTAATGGAGCAAAAGGTTCTGGACCTGGTGGAGAAATGCAGGAAAAGTAAAGTTCTGTCAGATCAACAGCTGGGGGATGAATTTGAACAGATGTGGAATGACACTGTGGCAGAACTAAAGTTCTCTGGCCTAGAAAAACAAGATATTGTCCAAGATATCTTCCACCAGCTGAGGGGGAACTTAGAGATGAAAGGCAGCTCAGTATGTGAAATGCTGTCCAAAGTGAGCAACTTGTCTGACTGTGGAATTGAGCCATTCAAAGTGAAGAGTATAGGAATATTTAAAAAGATATGGAACAAATTGTTTGAAGATGAGCAGACGATAAAGACACAGAAGATGGTTGATTACATCATTGAGTGCAGCAGGCAGTTTGTAGCTGAACAAGTGAGAACTAGGTCTGATTACCATAACACATACATGATTGACTTGTTTCGTATGATAGACGAAAACCTGGACAAGCACAGGGATCTGGAAACAAGTGCTGAGTTTCAGGTCAGCCTGAAGATCCACATCTGTGGACATGCAGCACGAGAGTTTCTAAAAATGCATTTGGATTTTATCCATACAAATGATCCACGTCACTGTCTGGAGCAGTTCAAGGAACAGTACTGCACTGACTTTAAGGACCTGTTCCATAAAAGAGACCAGTGTCAGAAGAAAGCAGAGGAGTTCATCTTCAACTGTCTTGCACCTGCGGTGAAGGAATACATCACCAAGTCTCTGGGCCCTGACCTTGTGGATGAAGTGTTGACAGGAAAGAAAGCCAAGGATTTCAGCACTCGATCCTTCTTCCAGTTCTCAGTCCTCAAGCAGCTGCTTTCAGATAATGACATCGAGAAATTTGTGAATTACATAAGAAACTACAAGAGCTTTGTGAAGGACTGGATATTTGAGCAGATGGTGAAGCAGTTCTCTGAAGCAGATGGCCTGAGGAACATTGAGATTAAGCACATGAAGGTGATAGTTAAACGATTAAAGGAAGCCATTAAGAACGCAGAGATGAAGGCCAATGAAAGAGTGACAGGAAGGGGTGAGGAGGACCAGAACATTCAGCAGTTCATTCAGGATATCTGTAGTGACCTACAGGAGCTTGCCATCCCCAAAGACCCCCTTGAAGTGGTCCTGGCCTTAAACACTGCCAAGCCAGAAGACTTTTCTCGGTGTCTGAAGGTGGTTGTGGATGAAATGGAGCAGTCCTTTACTGCAGAGTTTCAGAGAGGTGGGGATGTGAGGGCCAGGCTAACCTCACTGCCCTTTCAGCCACAGAAGGAGCTGTTTAACAGGGTGTTTGGCTGTGGGAGGCAGTGTCCCTTCTGCAAGACCCCGTGTGAAGCAGGCGGAAAGAACCACACAGAGCACTTTGCTTCCATTCACCGTCCTCAGGGGATTGGGATTTACAGATATGAGGACTCCTGTAAATTAGTGTGTGACATCTGCTCTACCAGTGTTGCCAGTGAGACAAGGTTCAGGTCGAGTGAAACAGAGTGGGAATACCATCCATACAAGGACTATCAGAGCATTTACCCTGACTGGCGCATCCAGTCTGACACTAGCATCCAGGCCTCAGACTACTGGAAGTACGTCTTCAACAGGTTTAACAAGAAGTTTGCCAAGGTGTATAATGCTAAGCCAGCTGAAATTCCCCACGTTTGGAGAGATATAACCCAAGACCAAGCCATGAAAAGCCTGGAGGAATCCTTCCAGATGAAAACAGAAGGAGATTAAATTAAATGGATTATATGGCCCCTGTGTCAGTCAGGTTGAAAATTTATTTTCTGAGTGGCATTAATTAATAGTCTGCTCACACATATTATGGCTAATCACAAAAAGTGCCCCAACCAAGTTGAATCCTATGAAAGAAAGGGCCATAAGTTAAAAATAAAAATACAATAAAAATAAAACACATTTCAAAAAGGGAGCATTAAATTAAATCATCACTGATGTTAAGAAAGAGAGATAATCACTGATGCATACATTACTTTACTTTACTTTTATACATATAAAACGATATACATGCTTAAAGGTGATGTTACCTCTATCATAACCTATGCAGCTTTTATCTATACACACTGTCTGAGTTAGCATGGCTGAGCTTTGTTCATTATTCCATTGCTTGGATGCATAATCAGGGATGGTAACTAGGCTGAGATATTTTAAGTTTGTTTAATTTTGTGACCTCTATATCAAAAAGAATACTTTTAACGAAAATACGAATTACAAATTGTTTTTTTTTCTATGCTTCTTATAATAAGTCTTCTATTAATAAAGCACATAACCTTCATGTGTTACTGGTAATTTTATCAGCTCTTCATCACTGCTTGCTTGGCTGTTTGAAGTCATACATTATTAAGTGCCTTGATAATCTGTTTACACAATAGCATAGCTTTCATCCATTCATATTCAAATATTTTAATCACATGATTTCTTGTTACAATGTTAAAAGGGTTGTTGTTATCACTATTAGCCTTAATATAGAAATTCACTGTTCCTGGAAAAAAAAGAAAATTAAACTTTGAGGCCCAAAGATGCCATCCATCCATCTATTATTTATACCTGCTTATCCTGGTCAGGGACGCAAAGGTGGCTGGAGTCTATCCCAGCATGCACTGGGTGAGAGGCAGGAATACACCCTGGACAGGTCGCCACACACACCATCCACTCATCCCTATGGGCAATTTAGAGTCTCCAGTTTGCCTGCTGACATGTCTTTGGACTGTGGGAGGACATGCAAACATGCGAACCTAGGACTGCACCACTGTGCCGCCCTTATAGCTTTCATGATGACTGTTTATTTTTCTTTTTTAGAAAGCTGGATTCAAAATTTGTTTTGCTTCTTTGCACTTAGTAAAATTGATGTATTTCACCACATGTCTGAGCATTTATTACTTGCACAAATGGCATAATCAAAATAAATATTTAATTTCATCTGAACTTGATGAACAGTCCCTTATTTTCTTCACTGCCTGAACAACTGAGCTGCCTGAAGGCAATGGCAGTATCTTCATTCTAACACTAGATGGCAATAAATCAATTTAACATCACATCACTGCTGCTGGCTTTACCTTCTGCCTCAGGTAACTGAAAATACACAATTTACAACTTGTGTCAAATGTAATTACCTGCACTGGAAATAAAACCTATCCATCTTTATCAATGAAAGGGGAATAAAGATGAAAGCTTGAACCCTCTAGTCTTACAATCAACCTGGATTTACATCAGGACTCAGTCACTGGAGTCTGTCCACTTTGAGTCAGGGACAGAGTGTGCTACACCAGGACTCAACACATTATGGGGGCAGGAGTTTTTGAGTCAGCCATTTTAAAAGTGACAAAAATTAGATCAAAGCAGAAATTTACCCAGGAGGCACCACACTGTTCCTCCAACAAACTGAGGGGAAACCAAATGCTGCTCCAAGACGTTCAGCAGATTCCTCTGTCTTCACACATTTCAGAGCTACAAAGCAAATGCATAATCACTCATACTTGTATATCCAGCAGCCTCTTCACAGAGTGGAGGGAAAGTGTTTCCAAACAAAACCCAGAGCTGCTGAAAGGAGCAGGGAAATCAGTCTGTCCCTTGTGGAATAAATCATTCAATAATGGGATCATTGTTTCCTCTCAATGGCACCAGTTTCTTCTGAAGAGATCAGCACTATTTACAAGAATCCAGATCCAATAAACTCAAACAGAGAATGAAGTAAATCTACCACCCAGCACATTCAATATGCACTATTAACACAGAGAATGCAGTAAATCTACCACCCAGCACATTTAATATGCACTATTACAACAGAGAATGCAGTAAACCTACCACCCAACACATTTAATATGCACTATTACAACAAATCTACCATCCAGCCACAGGTGGGTAGTAACGCGTTATATTTACTCCGTTACATTTACTTAAGTAACTTTTTGAATAAATTGTACTTGTAAGAGTAGTTTTAATGCAACATACTTTTCACTTTTACTCGAGTATATTTGTGAAGAAAAAATGTTACTTTTACTCCGTTATATTCGGCTACATTCCGCTCGTTACTTTTATTTTTTACCCATTTTTTATTCAATGCACGTTCTGTTCGTTTCATTCACTCAGAGAGACTTGAGCCAAAGAGGCTGACTGGTCTTTGCTTTGGCTCTGTAATAGCCCCACATGACTCCGTTTCACCAATCAAACGTAGCCAGTCACAGCACACAGAAGGATGAGTGGGCGACAACAATGGCTGAAACAACGGCGGGTGATTCGTAGCAGGCAGAACACCCCTGGCCTCACGTTCAAACTACGTTTTGCTTACAGACTACCAAAAACAGTAGTTACATTATGTGCTGCCTTCTTTGTCTGCCTAGAAATGTGGACATTTCAGCCTACAAGAACTTAACTTCGAACTTGAGAAAATATGTGGCGGTAAGTTTAGGTTAGTTTTGGCTGTGGATAGCTAACTATTTGACTGAGTGGTCATTTATTGTCTTGGACAATCCGTTTGTGAAATATACGGGTATTTGTGATGCCTCGGTATCTTCCAAAATAGCTGTGGGTAATACCACACGCGTTGTTTACGGCGTTGTCGCCCTTTTTAGTACAGTCTGGCTTTATTGACAATTCATTTATTCAGTAGGTGAGAGTATAAGCTTTCTAACGATGTATAACATGTCTAATTTTGTTTTTGGAATAGCGTTTTTTAGGTCAGCGTAACCGAAATTTTTCTTATCGTCGCATTCCCTTATGCATTTGGTAGCAGTAAAAGACGCAGCACAGAACGTGGTCAACGATTATTCGTAATTTTTTGGGAAATACTATTATTATTGAGGACTTCTGGGCATAGCTAAGCCGTATGTTTGCTGATAGACCTAGATGACATCGTTTTCTGGAGCAAAACAAGCGGATTGAACTGTATTGTTGATTTACGGTCTCTGTCTCCATCTACTGAACACATAAGATTTCATCATTGCTATGTAAGTAGGCTATTATTGCTCAAAATACTTCGGTTATATACGTTATTTTTTAAATTGAGTGTGTTTAAATAGGTTACTGGTATTAATGTGGATATTTCACACTGTAATGTAAGCATTAGTTAGTAGTGGTTTATTTCTATTGGACAAGCATTTACAATTTTATATTTTAGACATTTAGATTTTTACGTTCATCTTGCTCTTATTTCAACATTAAATCAGATTATATGAAGTAACTCAGTACTTGAGTAGTCTTTTCACGAGATACTTTCTTACTCTTACTCAAGTAATTATTTGGATGACTACTTTTACTTCTACTCGAGTCATTATTATTTTAAAGTAACAGTACTTTTACTTGAGTACAGGTTTTGGCTACTCTACCCACCTCTGCACCCAGCACATTTAATATGCACTATTACAACAGAGAATGCAGTAAATCTACCACCCAGCACATTTAATGTGCACTACTACAACAGAGAATGCAGTAAATCTACCACCCAGCACATTTAATATGCACTATTACAACAGAGAATGCAGTAAATCTACCACCCAGCACATTTAATATGCACTATTACAACAGAGAATGCAGTAAATCTACCACCCAGCACATTTAATATGCACTACTACAACAGAGAATGGAGTAAATCTACCACCCAGCACATTTAATATGCAATATTACAACAGAGAATGCAGTAAATCTACCACCCAGCACATTTAATATGCACTATTACAACAGAGGACAGCCATCTCAGATGATATTACAACATAGCCTAGAGAAGGAGGAAGGTAGCTTATTATTTTATTACGTGGCAGCAACTGCCTTTCTTACTGGTCACGCCCATGCTTTAATGAGAAGCAGGCTTAATATGTGTAAGCCTAGATGCAGAGGGGTTTATGCCTCTGAAGATGGAAGCAACTTTATAGATTTTAATGAAGCACACACACACACACACATCATATATACATATACAGAACATGAATACAATATTCTGGTTTATCTGCACAGAAAAATATTTGAGGTAACAGATCAGGCCTACCCCTCCCTCTCCCTTGCTCTCTTTCTCTAAACTCTACTCTTCTTTGCTTTTTTCTCCTCTCCCTGCTGTTTTTTTTGTCCCACAAATTGTTCCTTCACCTGCTCTCTGCCACAGAAACCCCAAAGGGAAAAAGGGGGGGGGGAGAAATATGTTTGTTTTTCACTGGGTCAGGATCTGCCGCTGTGCAGTAGATGCACATGCCTTCACACCCTCCATTTAAAACCCTGTTTAAATCAGTTCATTCAGGCTCAACAGACCCCTGGCGGTTTTGATAAAAGAAAACATCTGATAAAATTTACTGGCATCTGGTTGTACAGATTTTTTATTTTTTTATTTTATTTAAAAAAAAAAAAAAAACTTAATTCAACTCTTAATACCTCAAAAAACTTTTTTTAAAAAAAATTACATTGAACACTGTAAATCTCTGTCCTCCTCCTTATGAAGAATGTTCACCGTAGCTCAATGAAACCCGATGTGGGACCACTTAACACCAACCTCGGGGTTAAATGTAACTTCTCACTCTCCATACTTTCAGTCATATTGCTAATGAATCGTATGTCCCAGAGATTTCATTGAGGTGTGTAATCATAGCCAAGGGGTGTAGGTTGTTTGTAGTAACAAAAAATTATTAATATACCTCCAGTAATATTTTAAGAATTGAGTCAAATACAAAAACTGTTAGTTCCCCACCCTCCCCTACTTCACTTTTAGCCCTTGTGTCTTTGATTGAGCACTTTGGTTCAGTAAGAAGCACATGGACATTATCTCATTGGAGGGTTTAGCTTGTGCCATGGGCAAGAAAACCTCCTGCTTAACTGCTCTTTGTAGAGAGAGAATCGCTGCAGCATGAAACTTGCACACATCCTGCTCTTTGCACAGATAAAGGTGAAGCACTGGTGCCTCCCACAGCCACTGAAACTAGCAACAAGACTTTCTGAGAAATCACGTGATCTATTTGAAGCCCAACCTCCTCCCCCCCCCCACTTCTGCCTCCAACAGCCACTGAAACTAGCACCAAGACTTTCTGAGAAATCACGTGATCTATTTGAATCCCCCCACCCTGGTTGTTCCCCCTCCCTTTAGCTACTCCCACAAGTACAGCATATGTAACAGAAAATTTGTGCCAGGGACCAAAAAAACTAAACCGATTATGCCAAACTGTCAGAGAAAATTTGTTTTTATTTATTTTAGTTATCGGTAAGACAGGCATAAATCTGGTGTATACACCGTGGTGTTGAGCAGTATACCTGCGCCTCGTAGCTTTGGTTTAGCTTCTTTGGTTTAGCTTTTAGTTTCACTTTTAGTTTCTCTCTTAGTTTCGCAGCCAACGCAAAACCACGCCCACCCTACCACATACCCCCACCGCTCGACTTAGGCCGGGGAGCCATCCGGCCGATGACCGACCCCCCCCCCCCCACCCCCTTCGGGGCGAGAGAGGAAGTCCGCCACCACCATCTGCGCCCCCGGCCTATGAACCACCTTGAAATTAAGGGCTGTGGAGCCAGATACCAATGGGTGATTTGCGGGTTGGCATCCTTCATGCGGTGGAGCCATTGGAGGGGAGCGTGGTCCGAACAGAGGGTGAATGGGCGACCCAGCAGGTAGTAGCGCAGGGACCCGACCGCCCACCGGATGGCGAGGCACTCCTTTTCTACCGTGCTGTACCTCGCCTCCCGCTGGGATAGTTTGCGGCTAAGGTACAGCACCGGGCGGTCGACTCCCTCCACCTGCTGGGTCAAAACAGCCCCCAGCCCTCTGTCCAATGCATCGGTCTGGAGGATAAAAGGAAGAGAGAAATTAGGGGTGAACAAGAGCGGCTCCCCGCAGAGGGCTTCCTTTACCCTCTCAAACGCTCGCTGGCACGGCTCCGTCCACTGGACCGGATCTGAGGCACCTTTGCGAGTTAAATCAGTCAAGGGGCTGGTCAGCTGTGAAAACGCCGGAATAAACCGCCTATAGTAGCCGGCCAACCCCAAGAACCTCCTCACCTATTTTTTCGTCTTGGGTCGTGGACAGGTCGCAATCGCCACGGTTTTATCCACCAGAGGTCGCACCTGTCCACTTCCCAAGTGGTACCCCAAATACCGTACCTCCGCTCGGCCAATCGCACACTTCTTTGGGTTAGCCGTGAGCCCCGCCTGCCTCAAGGACTCGAGCACCGCCCCCACATGCCGCATATGCTGGGCCCAGCTGCTACTGTGGATGATAACGTCATCCAGATAGGCAGCCGCATCCGCAGCATGCGGACACAGCAGCCGATCCATCAGGCGCTGGAAAGTGGCTGGGGCCCCGAACAACCCAAACGGAAGTGTTCGGAATTGGTACAAACCGTCCGGAGCGGAGAAAGCCGATTTCTCTTTGGACTTTGCAGACAAGGGAATCTGCCAATAGCCCTTAGTCAGATCCAGTGTCGAAAAAAAAACGAGCCGTGCCCAGCCAATCCAGGAGTTCGTCGACCCTAGGCATAGGATAGGCATCAAAATGTGACACAGCATTCACTTTCCTATAGTCCACACAGAACCGAATAGAGCCATCCGGCTTACTTACCAGCACGATGGGGCTATTCCAGGCACTGTGGGACTCCTCTATTACACCCAACTCCAGCATGGCCTTTATTTCTGCCTGCACCAATTTCTTTTTGTGCTCCGGCAGTCTATAGGGACGGGAACGTACTGTTACTCCCGGGGGGGTGTCGATATGGTGGGTGTATGAGGTTCGTGCGTCCTGGTAGGGGAGAAAACACATCCGCAAACCGTTTTTGCAACAGGGCAAGGTCTGCTCTCTGACTTGGCGAGAGGTGGTTATCTGAAAGGGGTGGGGTCTGATTGATTGAATTTGCTACCTCCGGCCCCAGCTCGTCCCTCTCCTGATCCACCGTTACCAGAGAAACAGCCACCACCTCTTTCCATGCTTTTAATAAATTGAGGTGATAAATCTGTTTCGCTCCCTCTCCAACTCGTCGTGTGACCACGAAGGGCCCTTGCCACTTGGCGAGTAATTTTGTACTGGAGGTTGGAAGTAATACCAGGACTTTATCTCCCGGCGAGAATTGTCGTAGTTTCGTTCCTCTATTGTAGTGCCTCTGCTGACGAGTCTCGAGCAAATTATCCCGTGACAACTGACCCAGTGTATGGAGTTTTGCTCGCAGGTCCATGACGTATTGCACCTCATTTTTGCTGGGGCTTGGACTGTCCTCCCAGCTTTCTTTAACTAGGTCCAATATTCCCCGAGGTTTTCTACCGAATAATAGTTCAAAGGGAGAAAATCCCGTGGAGGCCTGGGAACCTCCCGCACTGCAAATAATAGAGGGACTAACCATTTATCCCAATTTCGGCTATCGTCGTGAATGAACTTTCGAATCATGGACTTCAGAGTTCTATTAAACCGCTCCACAAGCCCATCTGTTTGGGGATGGTATACACTGGTTCTAATAGAGCGAACGCCCAGTAATCCGTATAGCTCATTTAGTGTACATGACATAAACGAAGTGCCCTGGTCAGTCAGAATCTCTTTCGGGATTCCGACGCGGGAGAAAATTTGAAACAGAGCTTGTGCAACACTCTTAGCTGAAATATTGCGCAACGGCACTGCTTCGGGATACCGGGTCGCATAATCCACCAAGACCAACACGAAACGGTATCCGTGGGTGCTCCATTCAAATGGCCCGATGAGGTCCATAGCGATTCTATCAAAGGGAACCTCTATTAAGGGTAGTGGGCGCAAAGGCGCTTTTGGGGTGGCCGGGGCGTTCACTAATTGACATTCGGGACAGGACGCACACCACCGACGTACGTCTGCCCAAATGCCCGGCCAGTAAAACCGAGCCATTATTCGGTGTAGTGACTTATCATACCCTAAGTGTCCTGCCATGGGGTTGTAATGAGCCGCCTGGAAAACCATTTCCCGGTGGTTTTTGGGTACCAACAACTGGGTCGTTTCTTCACCGGTCTGAGTGTCACGACACACTCGATACAACCTGTCTCTAATAATAGAAAAATAAGGGTGCGAGAGTACTGCATCGGGGCGCACCTGCTGATTATCAATGCGCATCACTTGGTCATAGGCAAAGCGTAAGGTGTTGTCCCGAGACTGCTCGAGTGGGAAATCCTCCGCGGGGTGGAACACAGGACCCCGGGGAGTCTCAACCTGAGGCTCGCCTGGGTCCCCCCCACCCCGGCCCGGTCGGAAGGCTCTGCGTCACCACCGTCAACAGCACACACGTCACACTTCCCTATCGGTCGTGATCGCACCCCCAGCATGTTTCTAGAAATCTCCCTAAACCCCGCCCAATCAGTACCCAAGATTAGGGGATGGCAAGCTGGGAGCTAACCGCAGCCTTCACGATATGCGTTTTTCCCTGGTAACAAATTTCCACAGGTACTACCGGATACTTGTGCACATCTCCATGCACACACCGAATGGAAACCCAGGGTGCCTTTACCAATGCCTCGGTTCGAACCAGGTTTTGCCGGATCACGGACTGCATAGCCCCCGAATCCAACAGCGCCCGGTGTTCACTCCCTTGCACCCTTACCGGGATGCAGTACGCTCCCTCCTGATCGGGAGCGGAAGTGGGCGGCCCGACCACCCGGACCACCTGCCCCACTTCCATAAGTGGACAGTCGCGGCGCAGGTGACCCGGCTGTCCGCACTGCCAACACCCCGGTCCGAGCGTCTGAGGCGCCCTCTGTGAGCCGGAGCCCCCCGCCACTGAGCCTGGACCTGGAGAGGGAATCGGAAAAAAGGGGGGATTAGTTTGAGGGAAGGGAGGGGGCAGCGCCCTGGGGACAGGGGAGGGGCCAGTACGAGGAGGGGGTCTCCTCCTTGGCGCCGGTTCCGGCCATGCTTGCTGCTGGGAGCTGGGGTATAGCACTAGGTGGTCCTCCGCCAGGGTGACCGCCCCCTCTAGGTTGGTCGGGCGATGGCAGCGCACCCAATTGGCCGTTCCCTCCGGCAATCCTTCCAGGAACTGTTCCAGGATGACCTGCTCCACCACGCCCCCGGCGGACTGGATCTCTGGTTGCAGCCAACGCCGGGCCATATGAGTTAGCCTTTGGGCGTATGCGAAGGGACGGTCATCCCCCACCAGGTTCGCCTTCCGGAACCGGCACTGGTAATCCTCCGGGCTGCAGCCCAGTCGGTCCAGGATCGCTCTCTTCACGGTCTTGTAATCTGCCCGGGCTCCGGGCGGCAGCCCGTGCGCCGCCTGTTGGGCTTCCCCAGTTAAGAGGGGCAGGAGGTGTACTACCCACTCCTCGTGGGGCCACTGGCACGCCTCCGCTGCCACCTCAAAACTCTCTACGAATGCCTGAATGTCGTCGTCTGCGGTCATTTTGGGTAGGTGGATCCGGAGAGGGGATCGGGACGGCGGGTCCCGGGAGCTTGTTTCCCCGGCGGCAGCCAGCTGTCGCAGCGCCTGTGTCTGGAGGGAGGCTTGTGTACGCAGAGCCTCCATCTGCTCGGCGTGTACGGCCGCCTGCCGCTCCTGCATTTGGGCCATCCCCTCCAGCATCCGCGCCAGCGCTACGACAGGCTGCTCCGTCTCGCTCCGGTTTGGATCCATTTCTGACCTCCTCTCTCTCTCTCTCTCTCTCTCTCTCTCTCTCTCTCTCTCTCTCTTCCTGCCGCCCCCCGCACGGGCCACCACTGTAGCAATCTGAGTGCCACCACTCGTTTAAGAGATGAGAGAGATGAGAGTTTATTTTTGGACGCGAATGCGTCTTTTTATTTTTACGGCTGCCACGCGGCTTTCTGTTCGGTACACAGACACACAATTCACTGCTGACTGTCCGTCAGCTCTTCCTCCGTCTCCAGTCCGTTCCCTTCTGTCTCTGTAGACTCTGTAGAAGCGTCCAGGCTCACTGTCGAGGTAATCAGCACATTGTCCATCAATCAAACAATTAACCATCAGTGCTGATTAATAATCCCCAACAGCTGTGGCGCAGAGTTCCGAGAGCCGCCCCGCCCACTCTCTCTCTGCAGCCAACGCAAAACCACGCCCACCCTACCACAGTATACTTTAACCACATTGAATTTTTTGATTACAAATCTAAAATTGTGGCATAGAGATACAAAAAAACTTTTGAAACTCATTGTATATCTTCTGCAGCTGAATCCCCAACAAAGCATCAAACACTGTTGACCTTAATTCCTTATCTGAGGTTTTAAAGTAAGCTATTGTGATAGTGCAGAAGTGGATACTAATGATAATGGTAACCACAGTAATTCAGGATGGCACAACTGAAACAGAATAATCTCAATGCACATATTGAAGATCAACCTTCTCAGACTGCACATTTGCTTCTCTTCCATACCCAACCCCTAACACTCAAACCTTTTGTAACGGGTATTTTTCTGGTTTTAAACTTTTCTTTTAAGGCTTGATATGTATGTAATCTGTATCTGTTAGGGATCAGCATTTTCATGTTCTTGTTTGCTATAGTTAATTTGCTTTAGTGGTTAACAAATTCCTATTGCATGGCCTCTAAGGATGTTTGCACTTCAGTGGTGTCGTATATATTCTCTTTTGTCTTGAAATGTTAGTCAGGTATGGCACTAATTCTCTATACATCAGCTGAACTCACTCATGTTTTCCTACATAGTGACTCGTCCTGAATGAGAGCATCTGCTAAATAAATGTAATGTAATGCATTTCAACCGTCTTAAGTTTACCCTTAGGTGACATTAAAATTTTCGGTTTACTTTTCCTGGAAGAGATTTACAGCTTTTGGGGGTCAGAACGTCATTAAAAACTACAACTGTTTTGCTGTTTTTGAAAAAGAGATGTAGCTTTTTGACAATGTTTTATGCTTATAATGAAGACAAAAGCATAAATAAAGATAACATTAAAGTCCACTTCCATAAGCTCTAGCGGTGGCTGGGTTTTTGCTAAGGATGGCCTTCATAACTATGTATACCTGTGAGCATCCCTGCAATATTCTCTAACAGCATTGATTTCAATTTCCTCTGAAATGTTTACTGCTACCATAATGCTGGTTTTTGGAAACATATTTATGTCTTGTGTAGAAGAATCCTGTATTCCACAGGTTCCCAAAGTGGGGGGTGTGCCCCCTTGGGGAGGGGGGAGATGATGGAAAAAGGTACTGTGCAGGATAATGGGGGGGTGGGTTGGGTTAGGTAAATTTTGGGAACCAATGCTAATTCCTTGGAAGGAAATTGGTGATTTTTATCACTAATGAAAATGAGTAAATCTCACTTATTTTGCTGTTTTGCAGGTTTGTTGAGAGATTTTGTTGATCATCTTAACACTCCATGTGCACATATTATCAAAATATCGCTGGTTTATTTTTGGAGACATTCCGAGCCAGTGTTTTATCATTTGTAGAGGGATCTGCCTACATTGTGATGGCTGCCATTCTGTTTGCTCTTTTGTCCCACTGTATTAGACTCTGACCAACAGGAAGGGCCTGAGCACCCAATCAGTGAGAGCCACACCCACTCTGATGACCACACCCACTCCCAAAGCCACACCCAATCGGATGGCCACGCCCACTCCAAAAGCCAAGGCCAGCCTGACACTGGCTCTCCTGAAGATGGGGCAGAGCTACACCCTGGCTACTCAATCAGACTTTATCTATGTACAGCATCATTTGTGACTTTCAAAATCACTTTGATTTACTCAAGGATAATAATTCACGGCAGCATCTACAGTTGAATCTCAAGGACAAGAACATGTTAGGGATGAGTATATTGATTAGAATCTTGTGAATTCATGCTGTGCTTGTCAGTTCAGTCAGTTCATTTCATGACACAACTCTAAGATAACATATCTCAAGTTAAAGAATCTATTAGCTGACAAAATAGCTCAATAGCTCACAAGCTTTTTAAATTTAGGGAGTCAGCTAATATTTAGACAACCAGGTCTACTGTATGTGCCAGCACACTCTGGATTGTAGCACTTGACCCAATAAAACTATTTAGTGGAGCATGTATGTATTTCCATCTACAAGTAAAAATCTGTATTTGTGAGTCAGCTGGCTAAGTACCATTGTTGGAAGGTAGTTGCATACCAATTTCAGGTCATTAAACAGAGCATAGAGACTGTAAATGATATAAAGGACATTTGCTAGATCATTTTTAGTTTAGGACAGATGCAGGAGGTTCACTAAACTGCACTCATTTTCCACCATTTGATTAGTTTGCATCCAGTCATTTCACTATTGCTATTGCATTGATTTCAGATGAAACAGTTAGCTAGCAGTACTATTCATTCCGCTGAAAAGATTTTGTATGCAGTTTTCAGTGTTTTTTGTGCAGAATGTTTTTTGTTGTTAAAATATCAGCATGTAATTACTTAATGAAATTAGATTTCCAGAATTGTGGGTAAAAGGGGATGAACAGGGGGTTAAATTAAAGTCAGATTCACAGGACACTATGAAAGAGCAAAAAGAAAAGGACAATTCACAGACAAGTATGTTGGAATCTTAAAACCAGGACAGAGACACAACAGCTCCTGAGCACAGCATACCTGACACACCTGCCCCAGGTACAAAGGACCTGGTTTTAAAATGATATTCAAATAATTTCAGTTTTAATCTAAATTTTGACTTTGGGTGGATGATAAAGGTTGGAGACACTTCCTTGCTCCTCTTATAGCAGGGAGTGTGACTATGGTCTGTCTCTGAACATCTCTGGTGCAGATTCAGAGCATCAGGAGGAGACCACAGACAACAGATCCGGTATGGGGCCAGAACCAGCACCGGAGAACCCATTCTCATGCCTGGCCCAGTCCCAGCCCTCCTCTGCAGACCCAGCTAAGTCAGACACAGAGAGTGGTTTAGCAGATACTGACACCATGGATGGGACTTTGAGTAAAGACATCGAAGACACTGTGTGTACTGCGGAGGAGGAGGAGGAGCAGGAAGAGATGGAGGAAGAGGGGGAGAAGGAGGAGGACAAGGAGGTGGAGGAGAAGGAGGAGAATGAGCAGGAAGAAAAGGAGGTGGATGAGCAGGAGGAGAAGGAGGATGAGGTGAGAGTTCTTACACAAACTCCAGAGCAGGGACCAAACTCCAGTCCTGGAGGGATGTAGTGTGATCTTTTCAGACAATTTGTGACTTAAATTAAGCACTTTAGTGTTGAAACACACAAAAAACCAGAAAACACTGCAACCCTCTGAGATCTGGCTTTGAGATCTCTGCTTTAAAGCCACATACATTGACTCACATTCAGACACACCCAGAACACTGTCTCAAAAGCATTTTATTGGTCTGCTCAGGCGACTGACAGGTCTCAGCTGCATTACTGAGTTCAGTAGCACTTGCCAAAGACACTGAAACCAGACAATTTAAACTCTGCTACAGCTCTTACACTGGGGTTTGGGTGCAGCTCTGTGGCAGGGATTCAAAGGTACTGTGGAAAACCTTGAGGATGAGGCTAAGGTAAGTGACAATTACTCTAGAAACGTTCTGGCTTTGGACAGTCCCTCTGACAGAGTAAAGGTTTTAAACATTTATTCATCATTAAGGGTTTCTTTTATGTAATGTATACATACACTGAAGGTCTCATCAGTGCTGTTAAAGTTCAATAATAAAATGTCAGGTCCTGAAATGTAAGTTTGTATTCATATTAATATCTGGGTCAACATAGTAATATATTGTGTCAAATCAAAACCAACACAAGACATGCAAAATACAAGTGCACTGCCTGTGATGTTTTTTCATTGAAGGAAACTGAAGACTCAAAGGAGAGTGTGAGTGTGTCTAAAGATGAGATCGTCAGTAAAGGTCAGGACCCCATGAAGGGACCCCTGGCTAACTGTGTGTTTTAATACTTGTGTGTTTTTGGCTCATACTTGCATGTTAGACCACTTGGGAAAACCAAGTTGCTGCTGAAAGAGGTGCTGGTGGGCCAGTAGGGGGCACTCTTCCTTCTGGAGCAAATGGAAATCCAGTGTCCCAGCACACTGATGGGGGCACAGTGTCGGGGGAAGGGGTCCTTGTCCTGGCCAAATTCCCACAAATAAACAGACTCCCTACATCTGACCATCTAATCATCCCATGTATCTGATGTACAACAGCTGACATTTACCAAGGCCATGGTACCTACATCAGCAATTCACAGAGCAAGAACTTCAATAAGGATGACTTCAAGAGATGTGGTTCTGAGTTACAGCTAAAACCCAGTAACATCATCTTAAACGGCCCACAGATGAACGATGCAGAATTCACCAAACACCTGAGTGTGGCCATCAGTAGCATTTTAAAGGGAAACATGCTCAAAATGAGTGTTGACGGGATATCTGCTGTTGCCCATGAGTTTGGGATCCAGGTTGATGAAGATTATATCGACTGTCAGAGGGGCAAGCAGAAGGCTGATGAAATCACTGGAAGGATATCCGATATACCAAGCTTCAAGGAGAAAGAGCTGCCCTTGCAAGGGACTGCATGGGAACAGCTGGCCAAACTGGAGAGGGAAGAGTGCAGGATGAAAAATGCTGGGGAGAAGAACATAGAAGAGTACAGGATAGAGCTTGCAAATCAGGAGCAGAAGCTCAGAGCACAGCAGAGGGCTCATAACATCTCAGAGTCTATGTCCCGTTTCATCTCCACAATGTCCGGTTCCACAGAGGAGCGCAAGTATTTCCTCAAGTGGATGAGGATCAACCTGGACAACCTGTCACGCAAAAGCCTTCCAATCCTTTGGGCGGAGTACAAGGAACAGTGTCAGAATTCTCCGGAAAACAAGGAGCTCATTGCAGAATTGGACAGGAAGATCTCCAGGTGCTCCTTGGGGACAGAGCACTTCCTGCGGGAAATGGGTCAGCTGTACGAATCGACCTGCTCACTCCCCGAAGGCCCCACCCCTCAGATTCAGCCCCTGCCACGTCTGGCTGCTGAGCTGCTGCAGGAAGGCTTTCCTCTGGAGCTGGTGGATGGAGATGCATCCAACATTCCCTGCAGTGGGTGACTCAGGTTCTGAAGGAACTCCATCAACTAACACAGTATGACTGTAAGATCCGGGTGGTGACTGTACTGGGGGTGCAGAGCACTGGGAAGTCCACCCTCCTGAACACCAACTTCGGGGTCCAGTTTGCCGTCAGTAGTGGCAGGTGCACAAGAGGGGCCTTCATGGTTCTCATCAGAGTGAAAGAGGAATTTAAAGAGCAGCTTGGTTGTGATTACATCATAGTTATTGACACTGAAGGTCTGAAGTCACCAGAGTTGACCCAGTTGGATGACAGTTATGAGCACAATAATGAACTGGCCACTCTGATGGTGGGGCTGAGTGACATCACAGTCATCAACATCGCCATGGAGAACTACACAGAGATGAAGGACATCCTGCATATTGTAGTGCATGCCTTCCTGCGCATGAAAGAAGTTGGGAGAAAACCCTGCTGTCAGTTTGTGCACCAGAATGTACCAGGCATCTCTGCTCATGAAAATAACATGAGAGACAGGAAGATTCTGCTGGAGCAGCTGAATGAGATGACCCAAGCAGCAGCTAAGATGGAAAAGAAGGGAAACAACAAAAAATTTACTGATATGGAATATGATCCAGAGAGTAACACCTGGTACATCCCTGGGCTCTGGAATGGCTTTCCTCCCATGGCACCAGTGAATGCTGGCTACAGTGATTCTGTGAAAATCTTCAGAAGGAGTGTGATTGAGACGTTTAAGTAACACAAATCTGGAAAGAGCTCTGCTCATACATTCAATGAGTTCCTTGAATGGGCCAGGAGTTTGTGGGATGCAGTCAAGCATGAGAACTTCATCTTTAGTTTTCGCAACAGTCCTGTGACTGATGCTTATACTCAGCTTTGCACTGAGTTCAACACATGGGAGTGGGCCTTCAGGAAGAGCATGTACTCCTGGTTAAGCCAGCCTGAGACAAAGGTGACAAATTTAGGCACAATAGCAGCACAGATTCAGCCATCCTCCAATGTAAATGACTTACTGCACAGCCTGAAACATGAGGCCTCTGTAGAACTGGAAAAAGGGGAAAAGCTCATTTTGGACAATCTCACTGAATTCTATAATAGGTCTGAAGGATACGGTTTATTAGTAGAGAAGTACAAGGAGGAATTTATTAACTTAGCCAAAACCATTCGGAAGGAGACAGAGAACTCTGTCTAGAGGCAGCTGTGGAGATCAGAAAGGGTATGTTCAGGTTAGAGAGCATCAAGAAAAATCATACAGCTGTAATGGAGCAAAAGGTGCTGGACCTGATTGAGAAATGCAGGAAAAGTAAAGATCTGTCAGATGAACACCTGGAGGCCAAATTTGAGAAGATGTGGACCGAGACTGTGGCCGAATTGCAGTTCCCTGGCCTGGAAAAACAAGATATTGTCCAAGATATCCAACACCAGCTGTGGGTTAACTTAGAGATGAATGGCAGCTCAGTACGTGAAATGCTGTCCAGTGGGTGACTTATCTGAATGTGGAATTGAGCCATTCAAAGTGAAGAGTGAAGGAATGCTTAAAAAGATATGGAACAAATTGTTTGAAGATGAGCGGAAGATAAAGACCCAGAAGATGGTTGATTACATCATTGAGTGCAGCAGGCAGTTTGTAGCTGAACAAGTGAGAACTAGGTCTGATTACCATAACACATACATGATTGACTTGTTTCGTATGATAGATGAAAACCTGGACAGGCACAGGGATCTGGAAACAAGTGCTGAGTTTCAGGCAAGTCTGAAGATCCACATCTGTGGACATGCAGCACGGGAGTTTCAAAAAATGCATTTGGATTTTATCCATACAAATGATCCCCGTCACTGTCTGGAGCAGTTCAAGCAACAGTACTGCACTGACTTTAAGGACCTGTTCCATAAAAGAGACCAGTGTCAGTAGCAAGCAGAGGAGTTTACCTTCAACTGTCTTGCACCTGCAGTGAAGGAGTTCATCACTAAGTCTCTGGGCCTTGAACTTGTGGATGATGTGTTGACAGGGCAGAAAGCCATTGATTTTAGCACTCAATCCTTCTTCCAGTTCTCAATCCTCAAGCAGCTGCTTTCAGATGATGACTTTGAGAACTTTGAGAATTACATAAGTAATTATGAGGCCTTTGTTCAGGACTGGATATTTGAGCAGATTGTTAAGCAGTTCTCTGAGGGAGATGGTCTCAGGAACATGGAGATTAGGCACATGAAGGTGATGGTTAAAAGAATAATGGAAGCCATTAAGAACACACAGATGAAGGCCAGTGAAAGAGTGATGGAAAGGGGTGAGGAGGACCAGAACATTCAGCAGTTCATTCAGGGCATCTGTAGTGAACTACATCGAGCCCGCCATCCCCAAAGACCCCCTCAGAGCCGTCCTGGTCTTAAACACTGCCAAGCCAGAAGACTTTTCCCAGTGTCTGAAGGTGCTTGTGGATGAAATAGAGCAGTCCATTACTGCAGAGTTTCAGAGGGGTGGGGATGTGAGGGCCAGGCTGACCTCAATGACCTTTCAGCCACAGAAGGAGCTGTTCAACAGGTCTTCTGCAAGACTCCATGTGAAGCTGGTGGCAAGAACCACACAGAGCACTTTGCTTCCATTCACCATCCTCAGGGGATCGGGGCAACAAAATATGGGCTCTCTTGTAAACTACTGAGTGATGTCTGCTCCTCCAGTGTTGTCAGTGAGAGACAATGCAGGTCGAGTGACACTAAGTGGAAATGCCATCCATTCAAAGACTATCAGAGCATTTATCCTGACTGGCACATCCAGCCTGACACCAGCATCCAGGCCTCAGACTACTGGAAGTACATCTTCAACAGGTTTAATGAGCAGTTTGCCAAAGAATATGATGGTAAGCCAGCTGACATTCAACTGCTTTGGAGAGATATAACTAAAAAACCAAGCCATGAAAAGCCTGGAGGAATCCTTCCAGATGAAAACAGGAGATTCAATGAAATGGATTGTGGAGCCCCTGTTTCAGTCAGGCTGAAAAATTATCTCCTGTGTTGTATTAATATCCAATCATCTACTTACAACATAATGGGTAAGCACATAAAGAGCCCCAGCCATGTTGAATGGTATAAATTACAATTAAAAGACACTTCATTTTAAAAGGGGAGCATTAAATTAAATAATCAGTGATGTTTAGAATGAGTGAGTATTCCCAATCACTGATACAGACATTTCTGCAGTCTTCTCTGGTTCTGTGACAGATGCTACACCAACCAGTCATTATACATATAAATTTCATATACATACAGTAAAGTGCTATTACTTCTATCATAACATTTATTTATACACACACTGTCATTGAGTTAGTATGGTTGAGCTTTTTTCATTATTCCTTTACTGTGGATGCATAATCAGGGATGGTAAGGAGCTGATATTTTAAGAGTTGGTTTAATGTTGAGACCTTCTCTATAGTGTAAATCTCTCCCAAATCTAGGACCAATGCCGGAACTAGTTTGGAATCGAAGGTTGTTGTACGTGATGTTTCCTCAGTTGCTGTTGGAAAATTTATCAATATTAGTTTGTAAATTTCACCGCTCTGGTAAACGGGGTGAGACGGCCTGGGCTGGGGAGGCTGGGGGAGTCACTGGGCTGGGGAGGCTGGGGGAGTCACTGGGCTGGGGAGGCTGGGGGAGTCACTGGGCTGGGGAGGCTGGGGAAGGCACTGGGCTGGGGAGGCTGGGGGAGTCACTGGGCTGGGGAGGCTGGGGAAGGCACTGGGCTGGGGAGGCTGGGGGAGTCACTGGGCTGGGGAGGCTGGGGGAGTCACTGGGCTGGGGGAGGCTGGGGAAGGCACTGGGCTGGGGAGGCTGGGGGAGTCACTGGGCTGGGGGAGGCTGGGGAAGGCACTGGGCTGGGGAGGCTGGGGGAGTCACTGGGCTGGGGAGGCTGGGGGAGTCACTGGGCTGGGGAGGCTGGGGGAGTCACTGGGCTGGGGAGGCTGGGGGAGTCACTGGGCTGGGGGAGGCTGGGGGAGTCACTGGGCTGGGGGAGGCTGGGGGAGTCACTGGGCTGGGGGAGGCTGGGGAAGGCACTGGGCTGGGGAGGCTGGGGGAGTCACTGGGCTGGCTGGGGGAGGCTGGGGAAGGCACTGGGCTGGGGAGGCTGGGGGAGTCACTGGGCTGGGGGAGGCTGGGGAAGGCACTGGGCTGGGGAGGCTGGGGGAGTCACTGGGCTGGGGAGGCTGGGGGAGTCACTGGGCTGGGGGAGGCTGGGGAAGGCACTGGGCTGGGGAGGCTGGGGGAGTCACTGGGCTGGGGGAGGCTGGGGAAGGCACTGGGCTGGGGAGGCTGGGGGAGTCACTGGGCTGGGGAGGCTGGGGGAGTCACTGGGCTGGGGAGGCTGGGGAAGGCACTGGGCTGGGGGAGGCTGGGGAAGGCACTGGGCTGGGGAGGCTGGGGGAGGCACTGGGCTGGGGGAGGCTGGGGAAGGCACTGGGCTGGGGAGGCTGGGGGAGTCACTGGGCTGGGGGAGGCTGGGGAAGGCACTGGGCTGTGGAGGCTGGGGGAGTCACTGGGCTGGGGGAGGCTGGGGAAGGCACTGGGCTGGGGAGGCTGGGGAGGCTGGGGGAGTCACTGGGCTGGGGGAGGCTGGGGAAGGCACTGGGCTGGGGAGGCTGGGGGAGTCACTGGGCTGGGGGAGGCTGGGGAAGGCACTGGGCTGGGGAGGCTGGGGGAGTCACTGGGCTGGGGGAGGCTGGGGAAGGCACTGGGCTGGGGAGGCTGGGGGAGTCACTGGGCTGGGGGAGGCTGGGGAAGGCACTGGGCTGGGGAGGCTGGGGGAGTCACTGGGCTGGGGGAGGCTGGGGAAGGCACTGGGCTGGGGAGGCTGGGGAGTCACTGGGCTGGGGGAGGCTGGGGAAGGCACTGGGCTGGGGAGGCTGGGGGAGTCACTGGGCTGGGGGAGGCTGGGGAAGGCACTGGGCTGGGGAGGCTGGGGGAGTCACTGGGCTGGGGGAGGCTGGGGAAGGCACTGGGCTGGGGAGGCTGGGGGAGTCACTGGGCTGGGGGAGGCTGGGGAAGGCACTGGGCTGGGGAGGCTGGGGGAGTCACTGGGCTGGGGGAGGCTGGGGAAGGCACTGGGCTGGGGAGGCTGGGGGAGTCACTGGGCTGGGGGAGGCTGGGGAAGGCGCTGCGCTGGGGAGGCTGGGGGAGTCACTGGGCTGGGGGAGGCTGGGGAAGGCACTGGGCTGGGGAGGCTGGGGGAGTCACTGGGCTGGGGGAGGCTGGGGAAGGCACTGGGCTGGGGAGGCTGGGGGAGTCACTGGGCTGGGGGAGGCTGGGGAAGGCACTGGGCTGGGGAGGCCTTGGGGAGTCACTGGGCTGGGGGGAGGCTGGGGAAGGCACTGGGCTGGGGGGGCTGGGGGGGAGTCACTGGGCTGGGGGAGGCTGGGGAAGGCACTGGGCTGGGGAGGCTGGGGGAGTCACTGGGCTGGGGGAGGCTGGGGAAGGCACTGGGCTGGGGAGGCTGGGGGAGTCACTGGGCTGGGGGAGGCTGGGGAAGACACTGGGCTGGGGAGGCTGGGGAGTCACTGGGCTGGGGGAGGCTGGGGAAGGCACTGGGCTGGGGAGGCTGGGGGAGTCACTGGGCTGGGGGAGGCTGGGGAAGGCACTGGGCTGTGGAGGCTGGGGGGAGTCACTGGGCTGGGGGAGGCTGGGGAAGGCACTGGGCTGTGGAGGCTGGGGGAGTCACTGGGCTGGGGGAGGCTGGGGAAGGCACTGGGCTGGGGAGGCTGGGGGAGTCACTGGGCTGGGGAGGCTGGGGAAGGCACTGGGCTGGGGAGGCTGAGGGAGTCACTGGGCTGGGGAGGCTGGGGGAGTCACTGGGCTGGGGGATGGCGGGAGGCTGGGGAAGGCACTGGGCTGGGGAGGCTGGGGGAGTCACTGGGTCTGGGGGAGGCTGGGGAAGGCACTGGGCTGGGGAGGCTGGGGGAGTCACTGGGCTGGGGAGGCTGGGGAAGGCACTGGGCTGGGGAGGCTGGGGGGAGTCACTGGGCTGGGGGAGGCTGGGGAAGGCACTGGGCTGGGGAGGCTGGGGAGGCTGGGGGAGTCACTGGGCTGGGGAGGCTGGGGAAGGCACTGGGCTGGGGAGGCTGGGGGAGTCACTGGGCTGGGGGAGGCTGGGGAAGGCACTGGGCTGGGGAGGCTGGGGGAGTCACTGGGCTGGGGGAGGCTGGGGAAGGCACTGGGCTGGGGAGGCTGGGGGAGTCACTGGGCTGGGGGAGGCTGGGGAAGGCACTGGGCTGGGGAGGCTGGGGGAGTCACTGGGCTGGGGGAGGCTGGGGAAGGCACTGGGCTGTGGAGGCTGGGGGAGTCACTGGGCTGGGGGAGGCTGGGGAAGGCACTGGGCTGTGGAGGCTGGGGGAGTCACTGGGGCTGGGGGAGGCTGGGGAAGGCACTGGGCTGGGGAGGCTGGGGAGTCACTGGGCTGGGGGGAGGCTGGGGAAGGCACTGCGCTGGGGAGGCTGGGGGAGTCACTGGGCTGGGGGAGGCTGGGGAAGGCACTGGGCTGGGGAGGCTGGGGGAGTCACTGGGCTGGGGGGAGGCTGGGGAAGGCACTGGGCTGGGGAGGCTGGGGGAGTCACTGGGCTGGGGGAGGCTGGGGAAGGCACTGGGCTGGGGGAGGCTGGGGGAGTCACTGGGCTGGGGAGGCTGGGGGAGTCACTGGGTGGGGAGGCTGGGGAAGGCACTGGGCTGGGGGAGGCTGGGGAAGGCACTGGGCTGGGGAGGCTGGGGGGAGGCACTGGGCTGGGGGAGGCTGGGGGAGTCACTGGGCTGGGGGAGGCTGGGGAAGGCACTGGGCTGGGGAGGCTGGGGGAGTCACTGGGCTGGGGGAGGCTGGGGAAGGCACTGGGCTGGGGAGGCTGGGGAGGCTGGGGGAGTCACTGGGCTGGGGGAGGCTGGGGAAGGCACTGGGCTGGGGAGGCTGGGGGAGTCACTGGGCTGGGGGGAGGCTGGGGAAGGCACTGGGCTGGGGAGGCTGGGGGGAGTCACTGGGCTGGGGGAGGCTGGGGAAGGCACAGCGGGCTGGGGAGGCTGGGGGAGTCACTGGGCTGGGGGAGGCTGGGGAAGGCACTGGGCTGGGGAGGCTGGGGGAGTCACTGGGCTGGGGGAGGCTGGGGAAGGCACTGGGCTGTGGAGGCTGGGGAGTCACTGGGCTGGGGGAGGCTGGGGAAGGCACTGGGCTGTGGAGGCTGGGGGAGTCACTGGGCTGGGGAGGGAGGCTGGGGAAGGCACTGGGCTGGGGAGGCTGGGGGAGTCACTGGGCTGGGGGAGGCTGGGGAAGGCACTGGGCTGGGGAGGCTGGGGGAGTCACTGGGCTGGGGGAGGCTGGGGAAGGCACTGCGCTGGGGAGGCTGGGGGAGTCACTGGGCTGGGGGAGGCTGGGGAAGGCACTGGGCTGGGGAGGCTGGGGGAGTCACTGGGCTGGGGGAGGCTGGGGAAGGCACTGGGCTGGGGAGGCTGGGGGAGTCACTGGGCTGGGGGAGGCTGGGGAAGGCACTGGGCTGGGGAGGCTGGGGGAGTCACTGGGCTGGGGAGGCTGGGGGAGTCACTGGGCTGGGGAGGCTGGGGAAGGCACTGGGCTGGGGGAGGCTGGGGAAGGCGCTGCGCTGGGGAGGCTGGGGAGTCACTGGGCTGGGGGAGGCTGGGGAAGGCACTGGGCTGGGGAGGCTGGGGGAGTCACTGGGCTGGGGGAGGCTGGGGAAGGCACTGGGCTGGGGAGGCTGGGGGAGTCACTGGTTTGGGGGAGGCACTGAGTTGATGGAGACACTGAGTTGGGGGAGGCACTGGGTTGGAGAGGCTGGAGGAGGCACTGGGCTGCGGGAGGATGGGGGAGCAGGGACTGCACACAAATAAAATTAGTTCTGATAGCACTTGATCAAGCAATTTGTATGTCAAAGCGTTGGCTATTCTGAATGACCAGTTTCTGAATAGCGTGTCGGAGGAGAGAGCAACCCATTCACACCTGGGTATCGCCACCTGTCACCTATTGTTGAGAGGAGGGTTTCTGTAAAGAAAATGGCAAACTGCCTGTATGTCTTCGGTGTGTCAATTTTTTTGAATTTTAACAATAAGGTTATTTTAAGCCCAAATATTTATGAAAGGTCATGGAAGGAGGGGGATATTGTTATTGTATAATTAAAATTTTAAAGTCCAAATGCCTTTCTAGTGTTAACAAAGCAGCCAGCCCTTTTGGGCACAGGTGACAGCATCCCTGCAGTCACCTGCTCTTGTTTGCTCAGTGACATTATGGACTGGATGCCAGATCTAAAAACTTAGTATGTATGCATCCTAACTAGCAATTAAACAATACAAGTCTTTTTTGTCATGAATTCTCCTGTTCCTTCTGAGTGTGACGTTCATGTTGCTTGTATCTTGCCAGACCAGCACCACATAATAACACACTGTGCACATGCTGTTTTTCCTTTTTTCATTGATATATGATATTAAATAATAGATGTATCATTATTATGACTCGTCAAAAAATCATCTCTAGGAGTAGAGGTCACTGATCCCTCATGATGAACGCTGATCCCTCAATCGGCACAACCCTATCATCCAACCTAGCATCCAATTCCCACCAGAAAACACTCAAAGAATCTGTTCAAGGACAGATAACTTTTAAAATGATGTTTTGATTTATTGCAAACAAAAAATAAAGCACTATATCTGAAAATTGCTTCCAAAACTTTTTTTTTTTTTTTTGGAAATATTTCCCGCAAAGGTTATCACATTGCTCTGTTCCTTTGAGAAGTGGTAGAGGACTTATTTGCACGTGTACAGACCTGAAATGGCTACAGTAGCTGTATTGTGCAATAAGTTATTGACCGTGTTACATTTATCAAGCGTTACATTAATAGAGACTCTCCCCTACATTTGCAAAAGGAGTCAATCTTTTAAAATCTTTTCAAAACACGACTTCTTCATCTTTAGGAACAGTTTTCTGTTAGAGAAGTTGAGAGATGGTGCCTCTGGAGATGGTTGGCTGGGTAAGGAATTAAACAACTTGAAATATTAAAACTGTGTTTTGAAGTTTTTACTAATGGGACGCGTTAACATTTAAAGGTGACAGTGCCAATCCATTGCATCCATGGATCCTGACATTGGTCCAAAACCTGACTTCACCATAGATGGAGTGGTACAACAATGATTCTTTCCTGCCATATGCAAGACACATCTTAAATAACTTTCAAGCCCCTGCTCAACAAAACAAATTTGGATCCTACAGGCCTGGCTAACTATAGACCTATTTCAAACCTCCCACTTTCCTATTTCTATCAAAGAACCTTGAGAAATGTGTAGCACAACGACTCTCTTCTTTTCTACAGGATAACAATGTGTATGAGAGGTTTCAGCCTGGTTTTAGGAAGCATTATGGTACTGAGACAGCCCTCGCCGGAGTAATAAATGATCTGTTTCTCTCCCTTGATTGTGGATGTATCTCTGTTCTTATCCTGCTTGACCTGAGTGCTGCCTTTGATACCATAGGCCATGACATTCTCCTCCATAGGCTAGAAAAATCGTATGTGGTTTAAGTTATCTCTCATGCGGTGAGTTTAGATGTTGAGGATGGATTCTTTCAGTTGTTTATTTTCCTTTTCCACGAAAGTCATTTGGGTAGTTACAGTGTTGACTGTGTTTTTAAGACAGCCATTTCTTTATGCGTTTTTTGATTCATTCTTCCAAACTATCTTTCAGTCCTTGAAACTTCTTATGCAGAGATTTGATTACAGTGCAATTCTTGTATTGAGTGTGGATAAGGTCTTGTTTATAGTGTCACTACTGTCAGGCTTGTTAGTCAGAAGTCCTTCTGTGTCCCTAGATGAATTGCAGTAACGTTTGGTTCCCTTTCTGCTGGTTGCCGTTGCTGATGTTTTTTGGTGTGGCATTGTGTGGCAAAATCTTTCATAATATTGGTCTATAAAATCTTCCAAATTCTCCAGTTCAGTGGAACTAGGTGAGTAGTCCAGGTGATGACAGAAGAAATTTATTGTAATTTCTTGTGTTAATTTCTTAGAGAATAATTTTCGTATTGTTGCGTTAAATTCTTGCAGCAGGGCGCTGCCATGTTTGCTCTCACAATGATAGCATTTTGCTCTCTACAGAAGTGACATCTTCACATTAATACATACATTGATTAGAGTAACATGGCCCATATCAAGTTCACATATTGATATAGGATTCATTTATCATAACCTAAAAATAATTGAAGTATATATTGTGTGTGAAGCAAAAGGCTAATTTCTAATTATGTACATATGTCAGCAACATTTTTCTACTATTTATCTGATATATATATATATATACTACATGCTATTGGAATTGTTTACATCCCCATCAGTAAAACTGAATTTCTTTCAATGCCTGCTCGTCCTTAATGGCTGAAACATTCTTGCAGACTTCTTGCAGGCTAAGGATGGCAGCTCTGACTTCTGGATCACCGAGGATCTCATTTTTTCTATTTTCGAGCATGAGTGTAACAATCTCTTCCAGTATGTTCACGAGGGTCGGCAGGCAGACGACTCGTTTGGTGAAGGTCCTGGCCACCGTCGCTCTTCCAGCCAGTGTGTCTAACAAGTGAACAGCTCTCCTAACTTTCTCCTGCGCGTGGGTGATGCTGTTGCGCTGCGTGGAAACCTGCGCTAGTCTCTGCTTAATCTGCTCTATGTTCCTCTTACACTCTGCAATCTCATCCTTCTTTTGCATACTTTGCCTCTCTTTTTCTTTTAACTTATCACAATACTTATTAACTTCTCTTTCACATTTTTTCACTTCTTCCTCGCATTTACGTATTGCCCATTTGGCATTCTCAAACTCCACCTGAGAGACACCTACCATGATGGCACCTGTGAAAACAAGTTCATTTTTTAACTGTGAGATTTACTGGGTTCTACAGATTTTCAATCACTGCAGTTCTATTCAGTTACTTACATGGTACAAACATTGACTATCACTATTAAAAATGTGTGACTAAGCCACTACCAACATCCAATACATATAAAGGATGGTGAATAATTTGATTCTATTTTATATTCCAGTCACATTGAAGTGTACTGTATACAGCATTGTTCAAAATCCCAAACCAATGTGATTGACTCAGTTTTCCAAACATACTATAAACATGATGGATGGTACAACTGAAAAAGCCAATTTTATTGACAATGCTTTCTCAGGAAAAAGTAAAATAAACCAAAAAATTACTCAACTGCCAAAACTTCTCATCCTCTTTGGCTGCCAACAATGTTTTAAAATAATGTTGGCACTGCACCCCAGAATACTAGCTGCATTGGGTGAGACTGTTCAGATATACACAGTTGGTGTTCTTCAGAAGAAAAAAGTAGTCTTTGATGAATCAGCGCACAAATGAAACTCTATGGATGTTTGTGAGTAGTCATTGCATTATATTTGGAAATAGACTTTGCTGTCGCTGTTGAATTTTTTGAATGTAAATGTTTGGCGCTTTGAGGCTACGTGAAGGTGGACCTGCAAGGTGCGTTTTATCAGGGTGAGCTGCAGCCTATATCGAGAAAACTCACATCTCAGCAAAACTATCTGGATGGACAGATATGTTTCCACTTCCCTGAAATAGTACCTTAATTTTTGAATGAACCCCTTTAAAAAAATAACCTTCCATAGTAACTTAAGCTGCCATTTTTAAAATGTACTTTATTTTTCAACAGGAACTCACCAGCAATGAGGCCAATGATGGGGATGAAAATAATTCCTATTCCAACATCCCACACCGTTTGACTTTCCCTCTGTTTTCTTTCAAGTTCAGCAAGAGTTCCCTTAGCAGAATCCAGGGATCTCTGAGAATCATTTAAAGCCACCCTGCGTTTCTCCATGCAGTCAGCCAAGCATTGGTTCTCTGTTTCCAAGTTTTCCAGATCTTTAATTTTATTCTTTTGCTGTTTGTCCAGCTGTCCTTTCCGGGCCTCCAGCCTCTCAGTGTATTCATTCACCTTGGACAGTTCAGCAGATGCAGCTGTGTCTGCCTGATCCAGGCTTGCTTTTCCCTTACGAATAACTTGCTGGATGGTTTGGTTTTTTGATTCATCATACTCGAGGAGAATGTCTGCAAGGGCTTTGAAATTCTCAATTCCGTTTCTGAGGTGCGGAATAACGGTTCTGATGAACTCCGGCTCTTGCAGTTGTGCGTAACTCATTGTCTCTGTGGATGAGAAACACATTCAAATGGCATCGCGTCACATTACGTATTTGCGTTATCTGTTTTGTGCAACCTCAGTCTGAATCTATCTAGGCTTTTATATAAATAGCAAATAGCACTGAATTGTGGGAAACACAGGCTGTTCAGGATGTCTGGAAAGCGTTCAGCAGGCTCTGTTTCAGCCCTCCCATCCATCAACGCAAGCCTGCATGCATAAGGCAGGATATACTGGGCGGATACGAAGAACATAAAACAATCATAACGGCAAAAAGTAACACCACTGCCACCAACAAAGCCAGGGATGAGGATTGGCAAAAATTTGCTAATAGTGAAAATGTGTTCGTTAATAGCCTACATTATTTACCTCACAACACATAATGAAAAAGTCTACACTCTCACTAACTGTGCTACAGTATTTCTAATGTGAAAAACTGCTAATTCAGGAGCTCCTTAAACCTTAAACTTAACAGCATACAGGATGTAAACTGAAGAATAATGTTGCACTTCCACTGTTCCATAGTTAATGGAAGCAGAAATGGACACGTAGGGTTCAAGAAACTTGCACATGTAGGCCTAGGCCTACTGTATTCCCTCCATTGAATATCTATATCTTTAGTGTATAGTGTATCCTTGGAGGAGGCCAGTGGATTAATTCGGTCTCTTAATCTCCACCCTGTGAGAACACCCAAATGGAGACGCCTTTTTCTAAGTAGTTGATATGCCAAAGGGCGGTGCTTTTATGTTTCAATCTGACAGTCTGAACATAACCTACCCCAGACCAGGTCAGTTGTACAGAATAAGTTACCATGGTGATATACCCTGATTTTAAGTGAGTCAGCTTTGTGATATGGAAAATCCAGGCTTAAAGCTTAAGTTAGCTCACTAACCCCATAATCTCATTTTGTAGTACACCCCATTGTGCTGTTATTTGCTTCTTAAATTTCAGTTACATCATACTCAAGATATGAAAACCACCATTTGAAGCTAGTGTTGATCTCAAATGTAAACATAAAAAAGCATAAACAGTTGAGGGAAACACTCATATTTTGGTTATGATGGAGTAAGACAGTTCTAGGTTTACGAGACGTTTATAAATTATCCTATATTCCTCAAGAATTATTGGGTATTTACCATTAATTACATAAATGTGTAAATAAAGCATGCAGAAAATAAAGGCTGAATTGCCATGTGGAGCTTTAAACTTAGCTGGAATCTAAACCCCAGGGGCCTGTATCACAAAGCAGGCTAAGTGGGATAGCCAGCTAGCTTGTGGCTTAATCCACAGCTTCTGGTATCACGAAAGTCACTCTCTTTTGAGACGCTCTCTAAATCACCATGGTGACTTATGCTGCTGAGTTAACCTGGGGGGTGTACTACAAAGGAAGCTTAACATGCAAACTCCATGCAGAGAGGACTCGAACCTGGAACTTCTCTCATGCAAGGCAGCAGTGCTAACCACTGCACCACTGGGCCTTCAACTGCACCCTGATGGTATGTTTCAATAGAAATGAAAATCAGGAAGGGCAAATACTTTTTCACGGCACTGTACAAAATAATAGACTATTGCTTAAAAGGTAAACATGAGTTCAATTGCAGTCTTTCATGGAAACGGGGTGGGATGTAAACCAGGACCCCAACTGTCAAAAGATTGAGACCTTTCAATTTTGAGGAGAAATTGCCATCCAATACATCCATTTTCCAGTAGGATTTTATTACTGTATTTATCACAGTTCGGAGTTTTATTTGTATACAGTGCAGTGATATTTCATCCACACCATTTCAGATGTACATTAGTTCCTGTTCTCTCGTACACACGTGATGCGATTTTGAGACTATTAGATTTTGAGGAGAAACCCAAGTGTCACGCATTTAGCGATCTGATCCTTCCATATAACAGCCTTAAAAAGACACGTGGAGTGACCGTAACATAATTAAAATATAAAAAATAAAATTCACATTACCACCATTGTTCAATTTCCCTCTTAATGCGTATTTCACCTTTAGAAGCAAATTATAGCCTTTGCAAACACCTAAGGAAGACCATGTAACGCAACCGATTTAAGGTGGACCGGAATATTCGAATCGGGAGCCAACTTCAGCTCCATATAAAATATGCTCGCCAAATGGAAACTAGGCTCCTTATGGTGCTGTTTATCTCTCCTCATCCTCGTGTCGCATTCCCTTGAAATATTATTCAATACTCATATCTACTGGGTAAATGTACGAAAGATTCGTAGTGTAACCTTAGTTAAAGTTAATTTGCCTTTCCACTTGCGACAGCCTGAACAGAAAATAAATTCTCAACTTTGCTGAGTGTTACCATTGGCAACGTTACTAATGTGCTGCATCGATTCTTGAAGCTACCAACGCAGCACAGTTGCCGATTTCTTTAACAGAATCCCTAAGTCCGAGTGTAATTACACAATAAGCAGAAAAAGAGACAGCTTTACCTGGTCCATGGTTGCAAAAAATAAAATTAAAATAAAACTCCATCTGTGACTACGTATTCCTTCGGTGGCGTTTCTCTCTGTATGTGCCGTAGACAAGCATGTTTATCTGGACAGAATGGCACGCCCTCCGCAAACCTAAGCTGAGAAGCCCCAGAAGTAAGCTTGTACTCCGAATATCTTCGTTGTTCAGCTCCCCATTAAAGTGAATGGGAATATCAGTCCTTTGAAGGCAAAATAAAACTTCCCCGATGGTATTTTGAAACTCGATTGACGACCGTTACGTTTCATATGAAAAGCGGATTGAAAAATATGCATTATATAATAATATATGCACATTTTAATATTTAACCCTCCTGTTATGTTGCGGGTCAAATTGACCCTTTTTAAAGTTTGAAAATTTAGGAAAAATACTTAAAAGTAATTTTTAAGTATGAAACTTCTTCTACTGGCCTTAATTAGTGTAATCAACATTTGAAATGAAAATGGTTCATTTCATGTATTTGCAAACCCCCCCTGCATGTTTATATCACAGAGATACTGTTTGGGTCCATTTGACCCAGCAGTGAAAGTGGAGGCTAAAAGGGGTTAGAAGTGTCAAATTTAGACCATTTCTTTCTTTGCAGATGTGAGACATAAGGTATTTCCTACTCCCTCCCACCATATTTCATCCCAATCACACACACACACACACATACATGTTTGTATTGCTATACTTGTGAGGACTTCCCATTGACTTACATTCATTCTGTAACCTCTAACCCTAACCCTAGTGGGGGGGTGGAACAACTTGGGGGGGGTGGAACAACTTGGACAAAGTAACGGGGTCCTACAGCACCAAGCGAATGACTGTGCGCTGGCCTTTAGGCATCTTTTATAACATAATTGATGTATCGGCCTACAATGCGTTCATCATCTGGACGGAGATTTTTCCTGAGTGGAACGTGTCAAAGCTGTACAAGAGGCGCATCTTCCACGAGAAGCTGGGGAAGGCACTTGTGGTACCACATATACAACGGAGGCAGCACAATGACCCCAGCCACTGCAGCCACAGTGAGGGAGATCCAGGAGAGGGCTGCACCTAGTACACCAGTGCCTGAGGTAAGTAAGTGTGTGTGTGTGTGCGCGCGCGCGTGCATGTGTGCGTGTCAGGGGATCGGAATCAGCAAAAAGACATAGTAATCATTTCCCTCATCTTTCTAGGTTGCTGCTGGGGGAAGAAGGAAGTGGAAGAGGTGTCAGGTCTGCATGACGTCAAGATGAGCATGAAATGTGCGACGTGCAAAATTCATTTGCACAAAGTATACCGTGACGACTTGTCCCTCATGTGCTGTGTAGACACACAGATACACACGGACACACACACACACACGCCTCGTTCATATTGCTCATCTCTTGTTCATTTTTGTTCATTTCTGGTTCTAAACATTCTAAACATTGCATAAATAAAGATTACTTTCAATAAAAATCCTTATGACTCATTTGGCTTGATTTTAAGTCAACGGGTCAATTTGACCCTGAACAGAAGAGGCGGCTCATCTCTATTTAGCAACATCACAAAAAATGTTTAAAAATGTAAAACAAATTTAAAATTAAATGTTATATAAAACTAGTGTATTTTATATCTAGGTTTTTCCAATATACAGAAAAAAGAGTTTGAACATGTATTTTTTATGAAAAACAAGTGAATTATCCTAATGAAACCATGATCTGTGAGAGATGAATAACACCATTGCGCTAAATTTTGATGGAATTGTTAGTAATTAGGTACCCAAACAATGTTTATTAGGATTTTTTGGTTTCTGATAACTTTTGGATGTTTAAACATGCACCGGGTCACATTGACCCGGGAACATTTTTGCTGTACCTGAAAAATGAACAGGACAGGAGGGTTCAATATTTGCCCAAGACCTCTGGTTCAAAACAACCATTGTTTCAGAAACTGCTGCACATAATGAAACATATGACAAAAAATGAACAGATGAGGTTTTCTTTGGTTAAATCACCTTGGATTTCTACATTGAATTCAATGGGCAAGTAGCTCTTTTGCCCTCAACAGCTGTGAACATGCGCAGTAGAGGCCATTTCTTGATACTTCCTAGGCTTCACTGTCTGGCCACTTCTACCCTTTCCAGTTCCTGTGTTCACCCTATGCTCTGTACAGCCATGATCACACCAAGGTCCTTCACCTGATTTTTGGCATAGTTAGTTAGAGACTCAAGTGAAGTGACAAATGTTTCTTTGGGTCTTTGAGCTTGGGTTTCTGTCTTGTTCGGATTCAACTGGAGACAATTTTTTTGACATCTGTCAAAAAGACTGTGGCCCGAGCCCGAGGCTGACAGCAGCGTAGAGGAACCGCCGGCCGTACAAGTATAAGTGCCACCTCCCACAGGTGCACAAGCAGGCACTACGCACAGTGCTGCTCTGTGGCAGTCAGGGTCATGCTGTGACAGGCCCTCACCTGGCCGTGACCTCACAGGGGGGCAGCATAGGTCAAAATGGGTCAGGACTGGGGACGTGGTGAGCTGGGTCTTCAGCCTGTGCATCGTCTCTGAGAAGGCTGCAGCCCAGGCCATCCTTGCTGAGTCATATATTACTTCATTTGTCTTAAGGGCCAGGTCTGGAACTGTTAATCAGTAAATCAAGTGAATGCACTCAATGATTTCCTTCAGTGTAACTTGTTCTGGATAACAGAATCTGCAAAATAAATGTGATGTAATCGTTTACAGGTGTCCCAAGCTGAACCTTCTGTAACATAAACAATTAGTTTTCCTTTTTTGGAAGGGGAAGCTTTTCTCTACATCCCTGAATCACATTCAAAGTTGTTCCCCCCACCACTAAAACTGAAATTAGCAACAAGACTTTCTGAAAAATCACATGATCTATTTGAGTCCCCCGCCCTGGTTGTGCCCCCTCCCTTCCTCATGCGCAGACAGCTACTCCCACAAGTACAGACCTCAGCATATAAAGCCCACACACAGGGTCCACGGTGTCTTCAGACGTGCGACTCCAGAGAGAAGACTTACAAAGGCTCCTGTATTACGGATCAGCACTGGTGAGTCCTTTTCATTATCGAAGGCTAAGGATAAAGAAACACATCTTCAGTCAAAGGAGACCTGGTCAAGTCTCACCTTGTTTGACAGCTGAAGCCGTTAATGTGTCGCTACTCTCTGGAATGTTAGTTGTCCGGTTAGTCGGCTAGTGAGTTTATCAACCACGATTGTGACATGTTAGCTCGTGGTATTTATATGCAAATTTTGCGGTATTTTGTAAATCACAATGCGCTCCTGCAGATTGTGTATAATTTAATCTAATAAAAAACATGTTTTCAACATACAAAAATCCCAAGTTACTCACACATACAAGACATACATCGTCTATAACTCATTCATTCAGACTGCCAAAATCCAGGCCTGCCATTAAAAGTTTTGATATCAAAATGACGCCAAGTTACGGTACTACAAACAATATAGGCTATCTTGCCTCACCGAAATTAAATACGATGTATTCCAAAGCAATGCTACCCAATATTTCCTCAATTCTTTCAAGTCACTTGGCCCTCTGTTTTGTAATCTTAGCATTTTACAATGTCATGCAAACTTTGTGTCAGATCAAAGTGTCAAATATTTCGAATTGCCTCATGGAACACATTGAAATTCATGTTGACAACTGCTGGTGAGTAACTACAGGAAGCATATTTCTCCAGGAAACATATGTTTGTACTTGCTTCTGAACTGAATTTGAGTAAATGTACAAGTTATTGTATATTTGCTACGTACAATAAATGCTGCATGTCAAATACATATTGTACATACATACATGGAGAACTTCTTTATCCCCATGGGGACATTTCCCTCGCAGCATGTTACATTCACATTTACGAACAGACATTTATACCAAGAAACATACAATCATTCACGCAACAGAAAGGCTGGCCAGCGAAATACATACATACCAATACAAATTGGACATATAGACGCCTATTCAATCAATCTTGACTGTGAGAAAGCCATCCACACATATGTTTGGCCTGTCCATGTACTGCATGCTTATACACACAGGGCCAAGTGACTTGAAAGAATTGAGGAAATATTGGGTAGCATTGCTTTGGAATACATCGTATTTAATTTCGGTGAGGCAAGATAGCCTATATTGTTTGTAGTACCGTAACTTGGCGTCATTTTGATATCAAAACTTTTAATGGCAGGCCTGGATTTTGGCTGTCTGAATGAATGATTTATAGACGGTGTATGTCTTGTATGTGTGAGTAACTTGGCATTTTTGTACGTTGAAAACGTGTTTTTTATGAGATATCATTTCTTTTTGCAAAGTGTTTTATTATGAGAGTGAGAAATGCGGTGACCCTGTAAGAAACGGTTGTGAATTATGGCTATCCTTGTTTGAAATTATACAGAGTGATGAGCGTGTACCGTTGAGCAGTTTTGGTTCACTATATATGTAATACAGTTGCTGTGAGAAAGGGTGCGGTGGCGTATAAGTGTAAACGCATCAGAAACACAGGTGAAATATGGCCAGTGTATGTACTCACGGATTTGACGGCCATCCAACGAGCCTTGATTGACAAAAGAATCAGCAAGCACGTAGAATTAGAGCTCCCTAGGTCGCAACCTGTGTACCCTTCTGTCCTGCTCCGTTGTCTGTTATTTCGTGGAGATATATATAACAGTTGCTATAAAGTATTAGCCGTTAAAATGGAAGGTGAAGTAACGTGTGAAGTCTATTGCACTGATATGCTTTTCTCATGTTCAGTAGTAGTAGTTACAATTATGAGTGAGTCGTGAATTTAAATGTAATGTTTTAATGGGGAGTTGCAGAACGTACATACGTAGTAATTGTTTGTATGTGGCTAGATAGAGAACAGGGCGAGGTAACATGAATGTACAAACGTGGCGTTTGCTGATAAGAAGGTTTTGTAGGGTAGCCCAATGAAGAAATATAGTTAGTAGGAATAGCACAGTGGTGAACTGGTGTAACTTTTTTTAATAAAAGGAATACATTTGCCGTCATGAAATGCATATGGGTGGCCGTGAGTGAGTTTTGGTAAAGCAAATATAAGCGTAAGAAAACATTAGTGTAAAAGAGGAAATTATCTGCCTGAGGGCGAGGCTCGATCCTGAAACAGGAGGGTTACCAGTCTGTGACTTTGTTAGTGCAGCACCATGACATAGCTGTGCAATGCGTGAAATATCATTAGCAAACCTGTCCATGTTTTTAAAGAACACAGGCCAGTAAGCACAGAAGAGCTCCCGTTGAATCCATATGGCTCTGCAATATTGTAGCCGGTTAATAACTGAACGTGCAGACGGTACGTCATAATGCAGTGTATACGTTCGGTGAACGGCGGGTAGATATGGTGCAAAAGCAATAATTGAGAAGTAGTAGACAATTATTAGTGAGGGTAAAAGCAGGTTGAAGAAACGTGTTCTTAGCTGGGCTTGAACCTACAACCCCACATTCCCAAGACTGGGACCTTGCCCACTAGGCCACAGGCAGACTAGCTGTTTAAGATGGAAATGTTTCAGAGTAAAAAGGTATGGGTATTTTGTGTGTGTATGCGCGTTTTTGATTGGGTCGTGTAGGTGAAGATTTGGCTGGTGTCGGTAAAATGTCCAATGGGGAAACATGTTGTTAGTGGGATAGGCGGCAGGAAAAATAAGAATGAGAAGAAGAAGAAGAAGAAAGAGAAGAAGAAGAAGGAGAAAACACAAAATCCCCTTAGTTTGGGGCTTTATTGTGTGGACATGTGACGTTGTTTTTGAAATCTGTCTGTTGAAATGGGGTCAGAATGTACAAAATTTAATGTTTTTAAGGGCTGAGTGTCTGTGGCTGTTGTGGTTATTTCTGTGGGGAACCCTGAAAAGTGCCAAACTCTCGGTGCTGTATAGGTATGGGGCATGCCCCCGCCAAGGCATACCTGCCATCCCAATATCGAAGTTGTTCTTGCGGTTCTGCACCTTATCTCTCCAGCCATTCCTGCAGTTTCCTCTGTATGGCCCTGGTTCACACAGTCTGGACTCAGCCTCAGAATGAAGATGTCTCTACTTAGATGTGAAATTAGCCACCTGTCAGGGCTAATTAGGTCACTGTAATCCAACGTGGGCGCAAGTGTCACAGCCAAGTGATGGACACCAAAATAACTGAATTATAAAAACATGAACAGTTATGGGGATTTTTTTTAACTGATGGGTTTAAATCAAATCACTAATTCTAACATTTCAAACTAATTAGATGTAGATAATCAATCATATACAGCCTATGGCAAAAATGAATAGCGATTCCAACTTGTCAACCAGATGGCGTGACAAAGCATATGTCAGTTCTGCAGTTTTCCGAAGTCTATTATCCCTATATTCTTCTCCGACACCTTTGGCTGCTCCTTCTCCTTACCCTTTGGCTTCTCCTTATTTTTTTATTCTTAGCGACCTGCCATAACATGATTGAAAACCCAAAAGTAAAGTAAAAAAAAAAAGTAAAAAAAATAAAAAAACAATGGCACTCATCATCACAGTTATCAAATAATATATGTAGAGGCATATAGCAACAGATAACAACAGTGTTTCCCCTGTGGTAGAATAGGCAAGGTAGACTAATTATTCATAAAAATAAAAAAAGTTCGGTCTATGACAATTACATGATGAAATTGCTTCTTTGGTGGCCTATACCCCCCATCTATAAAGTGCACTGGGGAAACATTGTCTAGTATGATTAATCCATGTTCATATCTACAAATACATACATGTTCTGGATATTGATTTCCACAGTGCCTAAACAAAAAGAAGAGACTAGGGATCATTAGAGGAAGCAAGAGAGGCTCGGTTGGTCATTTGCTCCACCAGAGGATGCTGCGTTAAGGGTGTGGATCCAAAAGGCTTCCCTACGCAGTAATTTATTAATGATGTCAAAATTGAATATGCAAGACGTCATTTAGATAAGTCTATGGAGTTTTGGGAGAATATTTTATGGAGTGACGAGACAAAACTGGAATTGTTTAGACCCATGGATAAGCGGTATGTCTGGCGCAAGAAAGGTGCAGCTTATGACAAGAAGAACACCATCGCCACAGTCAAGAATGGAGGTGGGTCAGTCCTTCTATGGGGGGGTGTTTTGCTGCTTCTGGTACTGGCAATCTTCAGCATGTGACTGTAACCATGGATTCCTTGAAATACCAGGCCATTCTGGAGAAGAATGTGATGCCCTCAGTGCATAAGCTGAAGCTTGGTGATCATTGGACTTTCCAGCAAGACAATGATCCCAAGTAAACATCCAAGTCAACCAAAGCTTGGTTCAGGGAACGATCTTGGAATGTCCTTGACTGGCCTTCTCAGTCCCCAGATTTAAATCCCATTGAAAATCTTTGATGGTGTCAGAGGCTTGTGAGCACTTATAGGAAGCACCCATTGGAAGTTATAAAAGCTAAAGGATGTTCCACACAATATTGATTTTGGGGGTTGAATAATTTGGTCATTGATTTTTTTGGAGAGAATTTAATTTTTTTCCTTATAACAAATAGTAAACTCAGCTGTATGTTTTCAAAATCACTTGAATATGTTCTAATAACCATGTATTTCTGTTTACAAAGGCCTTAGTTGATACATTGTCATGAAATTTTATTCTTATCACAAAGACATCATATGGGTTAGTGGGGTTGAATAATTTTGATTGCAACTATAGCCCCATGAGCATTAATTTTCTGGATTTAACAATATCCAAAAACATTGATAATAGCCTAGAGACCACGATCTATCACAAGCCTTTGAGCTGCAACACATTACTGCGGTCAGACAGTAATCATCCAGAACGACTCAAACGCAATATTCCAGTGGGTCAATTCCCCGGACTATGGCGCAATTGCAGCAGCCCTGAGGAATTTAAGTCAAAATCCAAAGAAATGAAAAAACACTTCTCAGAAAGAGGCTACAGCATGGTTGACATTGACCGGGCACTTAACTGGGCCAAACATACGGACCGTTCTTCTCTACTGTCCAAAGAGGCAAAAAAGAAAGCCTCTCCACGTATTTGCTTCTCCACTGAATATAGCCTAACCCTTCTGCTGGCCAGGTGAAGAATATAATTCTCAAACACATGGCATGTTCTTAAGTGAGCCATCACTGAAAGAAATCACTTCCAATCTCCCTCTGATATCTTTTAGAAGAGCACGCGACATTAAAGATTATGTTGTACACAGCTTTATGCCCCCCACTGCAGCCCCTAACACTTGGTTGCCAGGCCCACCTGCTGGTTTCTACTGCTGTGGTCACTGTATGCATTGTTCCAACTCTTACAAAGCTAAGTTCTTTTATCATCCTCTATCACCAAATACGAGATAAAAAAATGTATTAATTGTAACTCCACGCACGTCATTTATACGCAGAAATGCCCTTGTGGCCTAGTCTACGTGGGTCAGATCAAGCAAACACTCAAAGTAAGAATTGGAGAACACAAAACCGCCATACGTAACAAAAATCTTGACTATGCTATGGCGCGTCACTATGTTGAAGCAAACCACGGCTCGGTTTCCTCCCTCAAATTCATAGGTATAGAAAAGGTCAAGCCACCCCCAAGGGAAGGTGACATCATTAATAAATTACTGCGTAGGGAAGCCTTTTAGATCCACACCCTTAACGCAGCATCCTCTGGTGGAGCAAATGACCAACCGAGCCTCTCTTGCTTCCTCTAATGATCCCTAGTCTCTTCTTTTTGTTTAGGCACTGTGGAAATCAATATCCAGAACATGTATATATTTGTAGATATGAACATGGATTAATCATACTAGACAATGTTTCCCCAATACACTTTATAGATGGGGGGTATAGGCCACCAAAGAAGCAATTTCATCATGTAATTGTCATAGACCAAACTTTTTTTTAAATTTTTATGAATAATTAGTCTACCTTGCCTATTCTACCATAGGGGAAACATTGTTGTTATCTGTTGCTATATGCCTCTACATATATTATTGGATAACTGTGATGATGAGTGCCATTGGTTTTTTTTTGGTTTTTTTTCTAATGGCTGTCAATTACATCACTATGTGGGAGGATATATACCTCCCCCTTTTCTTTTGTTCTGTTGTTGACTCTGAGGAAGACGCTTGTCGAAACGTCAGTCACCCCCCTGCAATAAACGTGCAGACCTTACGAGTGCTCCAGTATCTGACTTCGGGTAGTTTATTTGAAGTGCCCAGGTAAAAAGCCTTGCTTACATATACTGCCATAACATGAGTTTGTAGAATACCGCTCTAATTGAAGTCGCGTCGCGGTCCCTTTTTAATTATAGGCTCCAACGCATTCGCATTTCAAAGGATACGAATGTTCATCTTTCAGCGAATGTCACATTCTTATCGTGTATTTCATGATAGTAAAAAAACACACAAACATAAAGCACAATTGACCGGGAAATTTTTAAGTGACAGGGTACATTTATCACAGTGCAATGACATCTTCTTGAATTATTTACACCTTGTACTACTTAGATTATGTTAGAACCACAGTTCAGGATAGTAACATTTCCTTACAGCAAATCATATCGAAATGTCTTTGCCATTATTGTACTTTTTCCTGTAAACAATGAAAACGAGCCAAGATTGCATTAGGTGATAAGCTCTTGTTTTAGTACTACACATTGTTTATATACATAGAAAAAAATAAAAATCATATTGTTTCCATTTAAAAAATAAAAACTTAATATGGATTAAATCTTTTGCTTTCTCTCATGCACCACGCAGGCATTCAAGACAAATCAAGTGGATAAATCAAGTGAATTGTATTAGCTAGCTGTCCCCATCTAAATCACTTTTCACAACGATGCATTTTGCAAGACATCAGGGTAACGTTGGCTGTAGGAATAGCTAGGAACCATAAAGAGGTTATTTATGGCTTTATAAACCAGTTGTTAAACCTCAATCAAATTTCTGAGTTTCCGACCACATTTCTACAGTAGCTAGCTACTAGTGCCATAACAGAATGGCTGAGAGTGCACATTTCTTGCCTGTAGGATTTAAAGCAGTCAGAAGTTGTGGCTAGCCTGCTAGCTAGATACAATTAAGGATTTAAAGCCTCCAATAAAGCAAAAATACAGGAGGGCACACTGTCCCGTTCTCCTTAATAAATCTTTGGTTCCCTTAACCCCAAATGCATTAACTTTTATTATATGCTGCCTTGGTCCTTATTGTTGTATTTGTGTGATCTTTGCCCAGAGGGAGGCGGATGGATTTCCTCAGGTGCTGCAGGAAATGCAGGCAGAATGACGGTGAATGTGGCAACAAACTGTGCTCAGCAAGGACACCTGTCACAGGTAAGCCTAGCAAGCCAGCATCCAGACCTCCTATATTTTCACGTCATTGTTTAGCTAGCTAATAATAGCCCAGTTTGCTAAATTAGTCAATGCAGCAGAAATGATTTGAAGTCCAACTTAATAGATCATTATTTGGATAGCTGTCCTAATGTCTGAATTTCCAACTGTAAGCGCAGGCCTAACATGTGACATTAACATGCCAAGTAGGTCAGTGCTACCGATTTAGAAGTCTGTAATGATATCACTGAAATCCAGAGTGCTTAACAAGTCACTTTCTAAGGACTTGCGAGTGAGAGTGCTCAGCAATCCTTGGTGATCCAATTTTCTTCCCCAATTATGCAAGATATTTAACCAAATTTGTGTTTGGTTCAGTAGGTTATCACACATAGCGTCCTACCTGAATGCTAGATTGCCTACAACGGATAACAAAATGTCAGTTCCTTTGTGGCTCATATCCTACAGACAAATTCAGTAATTTAAGACATGCATATATGAGCATGACTTTAAACATAAATTTACACAAGGCACGCTGAGATCTTCCATCTTCTTCTCCAGTGTGTCAAACCTCTCCACCAGGGCGTAAATCACAGACATGATAGTATCATTGGAGGCAGGTCCAGATTCATTTTGCGAGAATGCTTTTCAGATGTTGATGCTCTTTTTGATGGATTGCTCGATAGAGTGTTCAGTGGGATATTTTGATGTAAGTCAACCAGTTCATTAAGGCTTCGCTTGCCACTCTTCACATTAGAATCCATAGCAGCGCAGTAGTTGTGGTCCATCTTTCTGCCATCTTTCTGCCAGAATGTTTATCTCTTAGAATGTTGACATTAGTGGGGGAGGAAATATAAACTACTGACTTTTCGAGGAACTTTATAGAAGACATTAACAGAAGTGCTGCTATATTGTCCACCATTTTGCCCAGCCCCTGTTAGAAAAATAATTATTACGGTTGGAAAGCAGCATTGGAATTCAGTGGATCCACTGTTACACTAAGAACTTTTTTTTTAGCACTTTTTGTAAAGGGAAGGGGACAAAACTCCCAGTGCCCCGGGTGACTAGGGTGCCGTTGTATTGTGACTGCTGCTATTTTCTTTTGCTTTCTTTTGTCCCACTGTATTAGGTTCTAACCGACACTTTCAGTGCCACACTGAAAATGTCTTTCTGGGGTGTTGTCGTGCTTTGATTTGGTGCCAGTGCTCAGCACAAGATGAGGAAGAGGTACACCCTGGCTAGTCATTCAGCCTCTATTTTCTGTACAGCATCATTTACATTGCTTAAAATTGCTTTTCACTCATCAAGGTCAAAAATTCACAGCAGCTAGCTACAGTAGAATCTTGAGGGTATTGATTTACATGAATAAATGCTGTGCTTACAACGGAGGGATAGTCTGTTTATTTGATAATACTCAAATCACTATGTGTACTGCACAGGAAGAGGAGGAGGAGGAGGAGAGCAGGGACCAAACTCCAGTTTTGGAGGGCTGCAGTGTCTGCTGATTTAACTCCAGTCCTAGAGGGCCGCAGTGTCTGCAGGTTTAACTCCAGTCCTGGAGGGCCGCAGTGTCTGCAGGTTTAACTCCAGTCCTGGAGGGCCACAGTGTCTGCAGGTTTAAGTCAAGTCTAGGAGACCCACAGTGTCTGCAGGTTTAACTCCAGTCCTGGAGGGCCACAGTGTCTGAATTTTTAATATTTTTTGCTTTGTGTAGGCAGTCTATTTAGCCCTTGAATACATTTTATGCTTACAATGGGGAGATAGTCTGTTCAGTTCACTACACGAGTCTGAGATTATAGAGTTATAGAGTTTATGAGTGTGCTCAATAGCTCACAAGCTCTATAAATTTGGAGAGTCCGGTATTTTTAGACAGGCAGGTCTACTGTGCTTATCAGCACTCCCTGGTTGCAGCACTTGTCCCAACAAAAATACACTATCATATGAATTTCTGTCTACAGGGAAAATCTACTGATTAGCCAACTGGCTAGCTACCAAAGTTGCCTAGTTAACTAGTTGGCTACCACTTTCAGCTCATTATACACACCAATGCAACCTTAAATGCCATTAAGGACATTTGCTAGGTCATATTCATGTGGGGACAGATGGAGCTAGTTTTCTAAACTGCATTCATTTTCAACCATTTGATTAGCTTATGCATGCAGTCATTTCCCCATTGCTTATTTCAGATGAAATGGTTAGCTAGCAGAGCTGTTCAATCTACTGACAAGATTTCTGTGTGCAATTTTCTGTGTTTCATGTTCTAAACAATTTTTAAAAAATATCAGCATGTAATCTCACTCATCAGTGAAATGAGATTTCCCAAATTGTGGGTAAAAGGGGAATGAAAAGGGGGGTAAATGACAGTCTGATTTACAGGAAACGTTGAAAGATAAGAAAGAAACGGAAGAATCACAGACACGTTTGTTGGAGTCTGAGAACCAGCAGACAGACACAACACCTGCTGAGTACAGCACACCTGGCACACCTGCTCCAGGTACAAAGGAACTGGTTTTAAAATCATCTACAAATAATTTCTGTTTTGAAATTAATGAAAGAGCATATTTTCAGTTACCCTTTATTACATTCAGCCTGACATGATAAAATATGGAATGAAAATGTTTTTAGTGTGTAAAATAAACTGGTAAAGCATCTTTCTACTGCCTGGGAGCAAATCCTGACCATGCCTGTGCTATCGGAGGCCGGTAGCCCCACAGGTGCATTAATGGCCATAGTGTCTCTCAGAGTTAGGGAAGATGCAGTCTGCCTGGATCAGTAGTGCTTTTCAGTGTGCCAGTGTCTGGTAGGAATTTTGTAACAAAAATGATGGTGTTGAAAATAAAGATAACAAGCAGGAGCTCTATTTGGTGTTTTTATAAAACGGCCTGTCGGGAAGAAGTACAAGTACAGTCCTCCAAGACATAAAGTCCAACACATGGACATGGCTTGCAGTACACTGGCAGAAACCCTGATGTCACTGTACAGAAATGTAGTAATGCAATTCTTTCCACAATGACAGGAACTAGTCTGGATGAGCTGGTGTGTGACTTGGGACTGGAACACCACCTGAAGAACAAGCTGACTCTGAGCAAGGTGCTGGAGATTGATGGAGAGACTTTAAGTGATGAAAGCATCCAGTCTCTGAAATCTCTGCCGTGGTGTTTCCTGAGGAGATTGATGATGATGAATGTGACTGCTAGGAGTGTGAGCTGCGCCTCAAAACAGGATACAGGACCCCAGACCCTGGGCAGCTTACTGAACACCCTGTGCAATCCACAGGGCCACAGCAATATAGTCAACCCCCTGGACCTCATAACTGCGGTGTTTCTCTGCTCAGATGGCTTTCTTCAGCAGGAGATGGTTTTGAAAATGTCCATGTGCCAGTTCTCTGTGCCTCTTCTGCTTCCTAAGTGTGATACACTGCAGTGCACTTTAATGCTCTGGGCCATGAGGGATATTGTGAAAAAGTACAAGCCGCACTCTTTGGAGGACCAAAGAGGGTTTGTAGAGGAGAACATTGTTCTTTCTGAGCTCCCCCTGGTCTCTTTTATGAGGCTGGGAAACAGCAGCTTGTCCAAGTCTCACATTCTGAACCAAGTTCTCAGCAACCCTCAGCAGTACCATGACACCTTTGTTCACAAAAACATGGAGTGTGGTGACAACCCAAAGAGGATTTCCAATGGGCTGGTGGAGATCAGCTGGTATCTGCCCAGTGGGAAGAGAAACATCGACATCTTCGCTGAGCCACTAGCTATAGCTAACCTCCGTGGGGACCTCAGGGACTTTGAAACTCAGTACGCTTTCCTTTGTCACAACTCTGCTGCCGTATTTGTGTTTTGTGATGATTTTGGGTCTGAATACAAATTTTCGGAGTCCCAACACCTGAAAGATCATTGGTTCTGGATCATCAATTCACAGAGCAAGAGCTTCAATAAAGATGATTTCAGCAGATGTGTTTCTGAGTTAGAGCTAAATCCCAGTAACATCATCATAAGGGGTCCGCAGATGAATGATGCAGAATTCATCAAAACCCTGCGTTTGGCTATCAGTGGCATTTTAAAGGGAAACGTGGTCAAAATGAGCATTGAACGGATGTCTGCTGTTGCCCATGAGCTTGGAATCCATGTTGATGAAGATTACATTTACTGTCAGAATGGAAAGCAGAAGGCTGATGAAATCACAGGAAGGATATCCGATATACCAAGCTTCAAGGAGAAAGAGCTGCCCTTACAAGGATCTGCATGGAAACAGCTGGCCAAACTGGAGAAGGAAGAGTGCAGGATGAAAAATGCTGGGGAGAAAAACATAGAAGTTTACAGGAATGAGCTTGCAGAACAGAAGCAGCAGCTCAGAGCACAGCAGAGGGCTCACAACATCTCAGAGTCTATGTCCCGTTTCATCTCCGCAATGTCTGGTTCCACAGAAGAGCGCAAGTATTTCCTCAAGTGGATGAGGATCAACCTGGACAACCTGTCACGCAAAAGACTGCCACCCCTTCAGGCAGAGTATAAGGAACAGTGTCTGAATTCTGAGGAAAACAAGGAGCGCATTGCACAGTTGGACAGGGAGATCTCCAGTTCTTCTCTGGGGACAGAGCACTTCTTGCGGGAAATGGGTCAGCTGTACGAGTCGGCCTGCTCACATCCCAAAGGCCTCACCTCTGAAATTCAGCGACTGCCACGTCTGGCTGCTGAGCTGCTGCAGGAAGGCTTTCCTCTGGAGCTGGTGGATGGAGATGCATCCAACATTCCTCTGCAGTGGGTGACTCAGGTTCTGATGGAACTCCATAATTTAACACAGTATAAATGTAAGATCCGGGTGATCACTGTACTGGGGGTGCAGAGCACTGGGAAGTCCACCCTCCTGAACACCATGTTCGGGGTCCAGTTTGCCGTCAGTAGTGGCAGGTGCACGAGAGGGGCCTTCATGCTCCTCATCAGAGTGAAAGAGGAATTTAAAGAGCAGCTTGGGTGTGATTACATCATGGTTATTGACACTGAAGGTTTGAAGTCACCAGAGTTGGCCCAGCTGGATGACAGTTATGAGCACGATAATGAACTGGCCACTCTGGTGGTGGGGCTGAGTGACATCACAGTCATCAACATCGCCATGGAGAACTGCACGGAGATGAAGGACATCCTACAGATTGTGGTGCACGCCTTCCTGCGCATGAAAGAAGTTGGGAGAAAACCCTGCTGTCAGTTTGTGCACCAGAATGTACCAGACATCTCTGCCCATGACAAGAACATGAGAGACAGAAAGATTCTGCTGGAGCAGCTGAATGAAATGACCCAAGCAGCAGCTAAGATGGAAAACAGGGGAAACAACAAAAAATTTACTGATGTCATGGAGTACGATCCAGAGAGAAACACCTTGTACATCCCTGGGCTCTGGCATGGCATCCCTCCCATGGCACCGGTAAATGTTGGCTACAGTGAGGCTGTGAATTTGTTCAAAAGGAGTGTGATTGAGATGTTTAAGCAATACAAATCTGGAAAGAACTCACCACACACATTCAATGAGTTCCTTGAATGGACCAGGAGTTTATGGAAGGCAGTGAAGTATGAGAACTTCATCTTTAGTTTTCGCAACAGTCTTGTGGCCGATGCTTATACTCAGCTTTGCACTGAGTTCAACACCTGGGAGTGGGCCTTCAGGAGGAGCATGTACTCCTGGTTAATGGAAGCTGAGACAAAGGTGTCAAACTTTGGTTCAGTGGCAGCACAGATTCAGCCATTCTCCAATGTGGATGACTTACTGAGCAGCCTGAAATGTGAGGCCTCCCTAGAACTCACTAAAGGGGAAAAGCTAATTTTGGACAATCTCACTGAATTCTACAAGAGCTCTGAAGGACACGTTCACTTAGTAGAAAAGTACAAAGGGGAATTTATCAACTCAGCCAAAGCCATCCGGAAGGAGACAGAGCATTCTGTTATAAACAAGCTAGATGCCGCAGTGGTGATTAGAGAGGGTATGTTCAGGTTAGAGAAAATCAAGAAAAATCATACAGCTGTAATGGAGCAGAAGGTGCTGGAGCTGATTGAGAAATGCAGGAAAAGTAAAGATCTGTCAGATAAACAGCTGGAGGCTGAATTTGAGAAGATGTGGAATGAGACTGTGAAAGAACTGAAGTTCTCTGGCCTGGAAAAACGAGATATTGTCCAAGATATCTGGCTCCAGCTGCGGGTTAACTTAGAGACGAAAGGCAGCTCAGTACATGAAATGCTGTCCACAGTGGGTGACTTATCTGAATGTGGAATTGAGCCATTCAAAGTGAAGAGTAAAGGAATGCTTAAAAAGATATGGAACACATTTTTTGAAGATGAGCGGAAGATAAAGACACAGAATATGGGTGATTACATCATTGAGTGCAGCAGGCAGTTTGTAGCTGAACAAGTGAGAACTAGGTCTGATTACCATAACACATACATGATTGACTTGTTTCGTATGATAGATGAAAACTTGGACAAGTACAGGGATCTGGAAACAAGTGCTGAGTTTCAGGCCAGTCTGAAGATCCACATCTGTGGACATGCAGCACGGGAGTTTCAAAAAATGCATTCGGATTTTATCCAAGCAAATGATCCCCGTCAGTGTCTAGAGAAGTTCAAGCAACAGTACTGCACTGACTTCAAGGACCTGTTCAATAAAAGAGACCAGTGTCAGAAGAAAGCAGAGGAGTTCACCTACAACTGTCTTGCACCCGCAGTTAAGGGATACATCACCCAATCTCTGGGCCCTGACCTTGTGGATGAAGTGGTGAGAGGGAAGAAAGCCATTGATTTCAGCACTCGAACCTTCTTCCAGTTCTCAATCCTCAAGCAGCTGCTTTCAGATGATAACTTTAAGGACTTTGTGAATTACATAAGAAACTACGAGAACTTTGTGCACGGCTGGATATTTGATCAGATGATACAGCATTTCTCAGTGGGAGATGGCCTCGGGAAAATTGAGATTAAGCACTTGAAGGATATGGTTGAACGATTAAAGGAAGCCATTAAGAATGCAGAGATGAAGGCCAATGAAAGAGTGACAGAAAGGGGTGAGGAGAACCAAAACATTCAGCAGTTCATTCAGAATATCTGTAGTGACCTACAGGAGCTTGTCATCCCCAAAGACCCCCTCAGAGCCATCCTGGCCTTAAACAATGCCAAGCCAGAAGACTTTTCCCGGTGTCTAAAGGTGCTTGTGGATGAAATGGAGCAGTCCATTACTGCAGAGTTTCAGAGGGGTGGGGATGTGAGGGCCAGGCTGAACACACTGCCCTTTCAGCCACAGAAGGAGCTGTTTAACAGGGTGTTTGGCTGTGGGAGGCAGTGTCCCTTCTGCAAGACCCCATGTGAAGCAGGTGGCAAGAACCACACAGAGCACTTTGCTTCCATTCACCGTCCTGAGGGGATCGGGGATTACAGATATGAGGAATCCTGTAAATTAGTGTGTGACATCTGCTCTACCAGTGTTGCCAGTGAGGGAACATTCAGGTCGAATGAAACAGAGTGGAGATACCATCCATACAAGGACTATCAGAGCTTTTACCCTGACTGGCGCATCCAGCCTGACACCAGCATCCAGGCCTCAGACTACTGGAAGTACGTCTTCAACAGGTTTAATGATAAGTTTGCTGAGGAGTATAAAGCTGAGGCTGCAGACATTCCCCCCATTTGGAGAGATATAACCCAAGACCAAGCCATGAAAAGCCTGGAGGAATCCTTCAAGATGAAAACAGGAGATTAAATTAAATGGATTATATGGCCCCTGTGTCAGGCAGATGGAAAATTAATTTTCTGAGTGGCATTAATTAATAGTCTACTCACACCTATCATGGCTAATCACAAAAAGTGCCCCAACCAAGTTGAATCCTATGAAAGAAAGGGCCATAGCTTAAAAATAAAAATACAATGAAAATAAAACACATTTAAAAAAGGGAGCATTAAATTAAATCATCACTGATGTTAAGAAAGAGAGATAATCACTGATGCATACATTACTGCATTTTTGCAGCCTTCACTGAGCTGTCTCTGATACTCAGATACAGGTAGTACCCTCAACCAGTCATTATACATATAAAACCATATACATGCTGAAGGGTGATGCTACCTCTATCATAATCTATGCAGCTTTTATCTATACACACTGTCTGAGTTAGCATGGCTGAGCTTTGTTCATTATTCCATTGCTTGGATGCATAATCAGGGATGGTAACTAGGCTGAGATATTTTAAGTTTGTTTAATTTTGTGACCTTCTCTATATCAAAAAGAATACTTTTAACGAAAATACAAATTACATTTTATGTTTCATTCTATGCTTCCTATAATGAATCTTTTCTATTAATAAAGCACATAACCTTTTTGTATTATTGATAATATTACCAGCTCTTCATCACTGCTTGCTTGGCTGTTTGAAGTCATACATTATTAAGTGCCTTGATAATCTTTTTACACAATAGCATAGCTTTCATTCATTCATATTCTTCAAATAGTTTCAACACATGATTTCTTGTTACAATGTTAAAAGGATTGTTGTTATCACTTTATGAGCCTTTGTTATCACTTTATAAGCCTTAATATAGAAATTCACTGTTCCTGAAAAAAAGAAAATTGACCTTTGAGGCCCAAAGATGCCATCCATCCATCTATTATTTATACCTGCTTATCCTGGTCAGGGACGCAAAGGCGGCTGGAGCCTATCCCAGCATGCATTGGGTGAGAGGCAGGAATACACCCTGGACAGGTCGCCACACACACCATCCACTCATCCCTATGGGCAATTTAGAGTCTCCAGTTAGCCTGCTGACATGTCTTTGGACTGTGGGAGGACATGCAAACTCCACACAGAAAGGCCCAGGGATTCGAACCTAGGACTGCACCACTGTGCCACCCTTATAGCTTTCGTGATGACTGTGTATTTTTCTTTTTTAGAAAGCTGGATTCAAAATTTGTTTTGCTTCTTTGCACTTAGTAAAACTGATGTATTTCACTACATGTCTGAGCATTTATTACTTGCACAAATGGCATAATCAAAATAAATGTTTAATTTCATCTGAACTTGATGAACAGTCCCTTATTTTCTTCACTGCCTGAACAACTGAGCTGCCTGAAGACAATGGCAGTATCTTCATTCTACCACTAGATGGCAATAAATCCATTTAACATCACATCATTGCTGCTGCCTTTACCTTCTGTCTCAGGTAGCAGAAAATACACAATTTACACTTGTGTCGAATGTAATTACCTGCACTGGGGGGAAAAACCTTTCCATGTTTATCAATGAAAGGGGCATAAAGATGAAACCTTGAACCTTCTAGTCTTACAATCAACCAGGATTTACATCAGGACTCATTCACTGGAGTCTGTCCACATTGAGTCAGAGACAGTGTGCTAGACCAGGACTTAACACATTATGGGGCCGGAGTGTGTTGAGTCGGCCATTTTAAAAGTGACAAAAAATTAGATCAAAGCAGATATTTACCCAGGATGCACCACACTGTTCCTCCAACAAACTGAGGGACACCAAATGCTGCTCCAAGACGTTCAGCAGATTCCACTGTCTTCACACATTTCAGAACAACAAAGCAAATGCATAATCACTCATACTTGTATATCCAGCAGCCTCTTCACAAAGTGGAGGGAAAGTGTTTCCAATCAAACCCAGAGCTCCTGAGAGGAGCAGGGAAAATCAGTCTGTCCCTTGGGGAATAAATCATTCAGTCAGTGGACAGGAAAAGGGTGATGAAGCACACAGAAGATAAAGAGGTGACTCCTGTCCAGGTGGGGCCTGAGCAAAAGGCAGGTGAGCTCAGGCTAACCTGCAGCAGACCATCACAGGCCCACTAATCCAGTTTAAACACACAAAAATAACCTAAAATAGAACATCATCTCCTCTCAATGGCTCCAGTTTCTTCTGAAGAGATTTACACTATATACAAGAAACCAGAAACAATGAACTCAAAGAGAAAATACAGTAAATCTTCCACCCAGCACATTTAATATGCACTATTACAACAGAGAATGGAGTAAATCTACCACCCAGCACATTTAATATGCACTATTACAACAGAGAATGGAGTAAATCTACCACCCAGCACATTTAATATGCACTATTATAACAGAGAATGCAAGAAACCCAGCGTGCACCAACCAACAGCTTACCTCTGCCCCAACCACAGCATTCTAAAACTCCTGACTGTGATGTCACTTCCTCACTCAGCACAGGCCTAATGCTCATAATAATGGGAAAGACAGCGTGATGCCAAACCTCAGCACTGTGAAGGGTAAAACCAGCCATCCATGGAGCTGTGCCCAGTGTGCAACATCCCCAGCTCCACCAGAGTGCCGAGGCGTACACCTTCCATTCCAGGCAATTAGTCACCAGTTCCCTATTTAAACTGATACTGCAGTCCACACACACACACGCACACACACACACACACACGTGCACACATGCACACGTACACACACACACGCTCGCATGCACACACATGCACACACACGCTCACCCGCACACACACACTCACACAAACACACACACTCGCACACACACACACACACACACGTACACACACACACACACACACACGCACAGTAGAGTAGACAATTTCTCCCTTAATATTTTGGGACCTAAAACCAACATTTCAGTCTTATCTGAATTTAGGAGCAGAAAATTTGAAAGCATCCAAACCTTGATATCTACAATACAGGCCTCTAACCGTGAAAGCAGCAGTGCTTCGCCAGGTTTCATTGAAATATAAATCTGAGTATCGTCTGCATAACAGTGGAACTCTACGCCATGTGCCCGGATAATATTGCCAAGTGGTAGCATATATAGCGAGAAGAGTACTGGTCCTAGTACTGATCCTTGTGGAATACCGTATTTCATTATTGAGGAGCTGGACTCTTCTTTTAATTTGACAAACTGTTTCCTGTCACATAGGTATGATCCAAACCATACGAGTGCCTGTCCATGAAGTCCAACACAGGCCTGGAGTCTGTCCAGTAGAATTCCATGATCAATTGTGTCAAAAGCTGCACTCAGGTTGTGGAGGAAAATCCCTTCTTAGGTTCGGTGGGTGAGTCGGTGATGCAAGAATAAAGACTAGAACTTATGATTTCTTCTAATAACCTTTTTATTCTCTTTAATCAATAATCCTTTTCATGTACGTAGGCCTACGGGAGGTCTCCAGTACCATAAAGATACATAGAGAGCTTCCTCTCATTATGTTTTACATCCTTTTTATACAACCAGATCTCCTCCGACCCTGATGTATCTTCCCTTTAAAATAACCAATCCCAGCCTAGGTCAAACATATGTTTCATAAGTTAGTTTAACAATAACTATTATATAATCTTCCATTTTAATCAATAACAAATATTTCACTGTACACACTTACAGAGGAATATATGTGCATGACTTGAATAACAAGTATTTGTCCTCATGGTTAACAATTGTTCCATCTTCCAGTTCAAAGTACATGCACTTTACATACATTCACTACATGCTGTAATCCAACTGAAATATTGACTCATATACACACCACCATGTTCTAACAAACTATGTTTATATCATTACCATTACCGTGATTACTTTGATTTTCATTCATTCATTTTAATAGAATATAATCTATACATTTACTAGATATAGCAAATCAGTTCTTTCTAAGTCAGGATCCTTTCTCTTCTCTTACAACTCAAAGGTCTTCTGCACAAGACTGTTTCCCAACAGAAGTTACTTACAAAATTCCACCAAGTAAATGTTTACAATTTTCCCTCCTGCAACTGGGGTTGAAAGATTCTCTAGGTAGTAGGTATCAGTGTACAAGGAGACCACTGTCTTTCCTTAGTTACAAATTCTTACATAACACAGAATACATATTGTTCTTCAGAGATCATCCCATAATCACATACATTTAAATATATTCTTGATCAGTACAATCTTTAATAAGAAGAAATGTAAAAACATTAAAAGAATGAAGAAAAACCATACTTCCACAAGGTCAAGGAGTACAAGAACCGACACAGAGTTACGGTCGGCTGACAGTAGTAAATCATTTGTAACCTTGATAATTGCGGTTTCTGGGCTGTGGTGGGGTCTAAACCCTGATTGGAATACTTCAAGGATACTGTTAGAGCTAAGGTATGCACTTAGTTGCTTAGCAACAGTTTTCTCCAATGATTTTGATAGAAATGGAAGGTTTGAAATAGGTCTATAATTTTCCAATTTATCGGGTTCTAGGTTTGGTTTCTTCAATAATGGCTTAATGACTGCCACTTTTAGTGACTCAGGTACGTACCCTGTGACTAGGGATGTGTTAAAGATTTTTAGTATATGCTGGCCTAGTACCGGAAATAGTTCTTCAATCTAATTTGAAGGAATAGGATCGAGTAGACAGGTCGTCGGTTTTGAGGACATAACTAATTCGGATAACTCGACCATGCTAATGGGCGTAAAACAGTTTAGTACCGCTGTCTGTAAATCTTCCTGTTGTAACCAGGTGCGGGGCTGTTTATTAACATGAACCAGAATAGTGCATGATGGAGATAGTGGTCTCTGGTCTCTATTAGCCTCAATTTTCTGATCGAAAAAGTTAATGAAGTCAATGCTGCTAAGATTGGAGGGATAAGTTAAAAACTCTGATGATTGTTTTTTAGTTAATTTATCCACAGTACTAAATAGAAATTTTGGGTTATGTCTGTTTTGTTCAATTAGTTTTGAGAAAAAGGCAGATCTAGCAGAAGCAAGAGCTTGCTTATACTGAAGAAAGCTGTTTTTCCATGCAAGATGAAATATTTCTAGCTTTGTTGACTGCCATTTTCGCTCTAATTTTCTAGTAGACTGCTTCAGGGCCCAGGTGGTATCCTTGTACCATGCAGTGTGGTTTTTCCGACTAGGGTTTCTTCTTTTAAGGGGGGCAACAACATCAAGAGTGTTCCTGAGGGTAAGGGTTAGCTGGTTAGTCAATTGGTCCAGTGCAGCTTCATCAGCATTTTCATCAGCCTTTTCTTCTGTGGAGAGGAATGACTCTGGAAGCATATTTATAAACTTTGGAATAACCTCAGGGTTTACTGATCGGCTGTAGTAATGTCTAGGCTCTGATACAGGTGGATTGGATGCCTTAATATTAAACATAATGAGGAAATGATCAGATAGTATAGGGTTATGAGGTGCGACGGTAAGATTTACCACACTAATACCATGGGACAGAACTAAGTCTAAGGTATGGCCATGGTAGTGAGTAGGCTCACAAACATTCTGTACAAAACCAATGGAATCAATAATAGAGGCAAAAGCTGTTCCTAGGAGGTCACCGTTTTTATCCACATGTATGTTGAAATCACCAACAATTATGACCTTATCTGCTGAAATTGCAAGGTGTTAAAAACTCAGCAAATTCCCTTAAGAAATCAGAATAAGGCCCAGGTGGCCTGTAAACATACACAAGAATAAAGGACTGCCCGCTAGCACTTTTATTAGCTAGATCGGGCTGTACACAGTTAGTAATAAGTACTTCAAAAGAGGAGAACATATATCCATGCTTACGTGCTAGACTCAATAAGGACTGATAAATAGCTGCAATGCCTCCCCCTCTGTCTGACTATGTAGCATTCTAACCGAGCAACTGTCAGATGAATTACTGACGCGATTAATTTCCTAAGATTGACCAATCGATAGAATGTGGAACTAATTCATATAAAATATGAACTATTCATTTTCTATTTGTACAATATTAAAACAACTTCGATTTTAAACACAGACATTGTAAAACTATTCACAACACTAATACTAATTACAAACAAATCTGTCTTCCTTTTTTATATTTTTTTCCCTACATTTTTAACAATGACAATGCAAAATTTTAAATGGAGAATTAAAGATCAAATACACCCATTACTTTTAATTATTATTGCCATATCCAATACAACATAACATCAATACATGAGTTTAACTGAATAGTAAGGGAAGAATTAGTGTAATTTAAAATGCATTACTTCAACATTCTGTGCTACCTTGTAACATCAACTATGCAACTTAAAACAAATAAATATGAAAATGTGGCTGGATATTGCACTAGAATGGCAAGGAGAATAGGACGGTATTAACACTTGTTTGTAAAGGTGAAAACATCACACACAGAATAGCATGGCTGGGGTCTAAGCATGCAGTACATAGACACAGGCGAATTTCATTCAATTAAATCCCAATTGCTTTCTGATAGCATAACATATATACTGCGCTGCTGCCTCCCCTGGACATGTTGTCTCAATGGTATGGGGGTGTTTTGAAAACCTTGGACCCCCCACTCTTCAGATATGGTGTCACTTATATCAAATAAGCGTCATAGAAAATGTGGCTGGGGTTTGAACATGCAGTACATAGGCAAATTTAATTCAATTGAGTTCCAATTGCTTTCGGATACTATAACAGATAACATGCTCTGCTGCCTCCCCTGGACATGTTGTCTCAATGATATGGGGGTGTTTTGAATACCTTGGACCCTGCATTCAAAAACACCCCCATATCATTGAGACAACATGTCCAGGGGAGGCAGCAGAGCATGTTATCTGTTATAGTATCCGAAAGCAATTGGAACTCAATTGAATTAAATTTGCCTATGTACTGCATGTTCAAACCCCAGCCACATTTTCTATGACGCTTATTTGATATAAGTGACACCATATCTGAAGAGTGGGGGGTCCAAGGTTTTCAAAACACCCCCATATCATTGAGACAACATGTCCAGGGGAGGTAGCAGAGCCTGATGTACACGATCCATTGACCTATACTAGCAGTAGAGAGGAATACACTGTTTAGTTGAACCACAACATTTTCTAGCAAATTTTCTATCATGTTTATTTGATATCTTTGTCATCATATCAATTTAGTGAAGGGCTGTATACAGTAAATGTCCATTGTTAATTTAAGTCTTAACAGATAACTTTTGATCTGACTCTGGAATGTGGGTCCAAATGTTATCTATTTCAAGTTGAATTAGCAATGGACATTTTATTGTGTACTAACAAACCCATGCCACATTGCTTACTGGCTAATTGTTATAGGATAAACTATCATCTAGAGTTGTTAGAACACCTCAGTGGTAACATGACCTATTAATTATGACAAATATGCTGGAATCAGTGTTATATTCTCCTAAAAAAAAAAGCAAGATCATGGTATTTCATATTTAGACTTACTGCACTTCCAAGAATCAACATGCCAGAAATATAAATAAACAAAAGCTTTATAAAAATACACTGCCTTTTTAATTGGCATTATAATTATAACGAAGGAGTATTTTTATATGTCAAAACGTCGCTAGTTTAGAAAAAAACTTTGAGATACGCGTTATCTTTTTCTCGCTTTCGCGCAGGCAGACTTTCATTTTGAAACGATTTCCGACGAATCTGCCGTCTTACTGTCGCTCACGGTCGCTCATTTCACGGTACT